>JARJHM010001000.1:0-91007 GCA_033356055.1 Carex pumila | reverse complement strand
GCAGTTGACTATGTGTCAAAGTGGGTGGAAGCCGTGGCATGCCGCAAGGCTGACTCGAATTCGGTAAAAAGGTTTTTCAATGAGATCATTTTCCCTCGTTTCGGGGTGCCGCGAGCTGTCATCAGTGACGGAGGCAAGCACTTTATCAATCGACAATTCAACAATCTCTTGAGCCGACATGGGGTGACTCATAAGGTATCTACTTCTTATCACCCTCAAACTAATGGCCAAGCTGAGATTTCTAACAGGGCAAAAACAAGGAAGGATTGGGCTTTTAAGTTGCATGATGCACTCTGGGCTTACCGCACCGCCTTCAAGACACCGATTGGCATGAGTCCTTACAAGCTGGTGTATGGAAAGCCGTGTCACCTTCCTGTTGAAATTGAGCACAAGGCATTTTGGGCGACAAGAGCGATCAACATGGACCTGCTTGCAGCTGGAGAAAAGCGTGTCCTCGACTTGCATGAGTTGGAAGAAATGAGGCTGCATGCATATGAGAATGCTAGGTTTTACAAGGAAAAGACGAAATGATTGCATGACCAACATATTTCGCCTCGCCAATTCAAAGAAGGAGAACTTGTACTTTTGTTTAATTCTAGGTTGAGAATTTTTCCAGGTAAACTCAAGTCAAGATGGTCTGGCCCATTTCAGGTGAAGAAAGTGTATCCTTTTGGAGCAGTTGATATCTGGAGCACGAAAAGTGGGACCTTTAAGGTAAATGGTCAGCGACTCAAGCACTACGTGGCTGATCACTTAATGAATGAGCGGAGTGTTCAGTTTCTTTCTGACCCCACTCTTATCGAAGTCTAATTTTGCAAGGTGGTCTAGCTTAGGACTTAAAACAAGCGCTTCTTGGGAGGCAACCCAAGCACTTTTTAATTTCGTTATGTTTACTCATTTCTTATATTTTTGTTTTAGATTTTGCATGTTTATTTCCATTTTAGTTTAAATTAGATTCTGCAATTTTCAGTTAATTTTTGATTCAGATCAGACAGGAGGAAAATCAATTCTAGGCGCCCATACAGCTCGTATCCCATTCCCTACGGCCCGTATCCCATCCATCCGGTGCAAGACCTGAAGGGACGCGTCCTTCTCTCTTCGCGTCTCTCTCTCTTCGCGTCTCTCTCTCTTCGCGACCCTTCATTTAACCCCCCTAACTTTTTATACCCCCCAGACAGCTACTCGACAAACCCTAACCCACCAACCCCACTTTGTCGTCTTCCTCCTACGGGCCGCACGAGACACCGTACACCCGAAACCCTAACCGCCGCCACCCTCTCCTTTGCTCGTCTCCGCCACCAGCCGCCTGATCTCTGCCTCTGCACGAAGGAAGCGTGCCGTTCTTCCAAGCTACCTTCACCGCTGCCTCTCTCTCTTTCTCCCCTTCGTCAACAGTAACCTTCATCGCCGGCCGCCTCTCCTTCTTCGTCCCTAAGGTAAGCATCTTTACTTTTTCCCTTTTTCCTTTTTAATCATTTTCTCTATTTTTTTCTTTTTTTTCTTTTTTTTCGTTTTTGCCGTGTTTTCTGTGATTTGTCAGCCACCACCACTCAACCAGCCGCAAACTCCACTCTCTCAGAGAAAACCCAACCCCTACAGTCTGTATACCCAACCCCTATGGCCTGTACAAACTTTTTGCCAAAACCAGCAAAGTCCTTCCAAACCCATACAGCCCGTACCATACACCCTACGGCTCGTAGACCTAAAACCTGACAGTAATGTCTTCTGAACACCGCTGAAAGAGTCACCAAGACCGCACACCACCACCACCAGCCCATCCAGTCCCTAAGCCATATGACTCTGGCTCTGACCAAACATACTCTGGTGAATACACCGACCGATCCGACCGCTTCGTGGAACGGTATTTTGAGATGCCCACTCGTCGGATGTACGAAAACTCCATCAATCTCCAAAAGAAGAAGTTTGAGAACACAGCTATGGTCGACCTAGGCACACTCCACAGTTTTGGAGTGGAGGATGATTTCGTCCTTCTAATTGCTGGGGTTGGATTTGGCATGGATTTTTGGAACCTCTACCTCCCAGCCTACGAAATGGACACCAAGGAATTTCTCTCTTCTCTCGAGCTTAAGAGGGACAATCAAGATGTCCCATTCATCAAATTCCGGCTGTACAATAGAACTCACCGAGTCTATTTTCCTACTCTTCGCGAGTGGTTCAGTTTCCGACGAGAGCCCACTACTGACACCCTCAGTTTCCGTGAGGGATGGGATAGGGACACCTTCTGGGGAATGATCACTGGCTGCTCTAGATCGGCCAGTTCAGAGTACCGAGCCCGCTTCATCCCTCACCCCGTTCTCCGTATCATCCAGTGTGCCCTCGCTTCTACCATCTTTGTGCGTGGTGGGACTCTGAACCGTGCCAACACATGTGATCTCATGCTTATGGACACTATGCTCCGTCCAGACACCGAGTCTCCGGACCTAGCCCTTCTCATGGTCCAGCACTGGATCCAGCAGCACGAAAACAAGAAGAGTGGTGGCAAGATCAAAATCAGGGCCTATGTTGAGCTCATCAAGCGAAAGCTTGGATTGGGAGCAATACCGGGTAGAGAGCCATGCACCGGTCCCACCGTTATGGATGCTGACAGCTACCGCCAGAGCCTATTCATCTCTATCTCCCGTGGCCCAGCAGGTCACAAGGACCTCTATGATTGGCGCTTTGAGAATGGTGCCTCCCGCAGGTTACCATTTGGCCCATCCATCTTACCACATGACCCATCCACCTGGTTGATCACAGCTCCTCCACCACCGGCCTCTGACGCCCCCAGCTCTTCCGCACAGCCACCTCCGTCACAGTCTGCACGCCTACACCTAGCAGACCCATCTCTTAGGGATCTCTACTCCCTCATGACGGAGATCAGGGACACTCAGGTGGAGCAGGGTCGTCACATCATGGCCATTCAGGAGGACATAGCCCTTCATAGCGAGCGCTTGGATGAGCTTAGTGGCCACATGTTTGACTATGCTCAGCGCCTTGGTGACATCGAGGACCAGTTTCGCGATTGGCGCTTCGACCCCTCCTATGACTACTGATCAGGTTTGTTTTCACTACCCCAGCTTTTATCTTTTTATCTTAGTTTACTTACTTGCATGTCTTGAAGCATTGAGGACAATGCTCAGACTAAGCTTGGGGGGGGGGGGGGTGATTAGTTGTTTTGTTTAAGTTGCATGTAGTTTTGTTCTTTTTGTTTTTATGTTTGAATGTTTTGAGGATCAATTTGTGTGAATTGTGTGAATTGGGGACCAATTAGAGAAATTTTGGTTGTGGAATGGTTGAATTTGTGAAATTGGAAATAACCACTCATTTGATTGAAAGAACCGTATATGATAGTTTGTTTTGGGACTTTGTAGAATTGAGAATTGAATTGTACCAAGAAAGCATTTGAAACCGAACTGTACCTTGCAAAATGGAGAAATGGGATTTGAAAACTATAGAAAGGTTGGGATATCCATTGATATGAGAGAATACCATTGGTTATGTGTACTCATGATATGTGCAAATAAATAAAAAAACTAAAAATAAAAAAAAAATAAAAAATATAAAAAAAATAATAATAAAAACAAAAAAAAGGATGGAGAAAATAAGAGTACTGGCAATAAGTCCATTAGGGTGTCTTTGAGCTCGTCTCCCAAAAAAAAAAAAAATCTTTGCACATATCAACACATGTAGTCCGCGACTTTCTGACCTAAGTTTGATCCAAGCTTGGGGGAGCATCAAAGAAAAACAAATCACCACAAATGAGGGCATAGACTTGGTAGAAAAATGAACTATTGATGCGTTTGATTACTTGGTTCTTACAAATAGCAATACATTCTTGAATATGGGGTTTTGATTGATTGAATTGTGGGGTGAATTAAAATTGACCAAAGGAAACCAAATCACTATCCAAAATGACTCTAATAGGTTTCTAACGAACGCAAGACTATGCAAATTTTCCTCTTAATAGATTAACTTGCATTTAGATGAGTCCAACGACCAAACCACACCTAAGTTAGAATTTTTGCTTGAGGACAAGCAAAGTTCAAGCTTGGGGGGATTTGATATCTCTATATTATATCTAGTTTACAGCCCTAATTCGAACTAAAACCTGTGTTTTAAAGCCTATAAATGTGGTAATACTATGTTTTGTTTGGTATTTTGCAGGAAAAAAGGGCGAAAAACTGGTTCTGACTACTTTTCATACGGCCCGTATGACATACCGTGCGGGCTGTACAGGATCTGCCCCACCACACAGAAGGTTCCACAGCAGAGGCATCAAGTCTCCAAGACAAAACACAGGCATACAGCCCGTATGGGGTTCCCTATAGGCCGTAGGATGCTAAATGGGAAAATCCAACTGGAATCTGAAATCAGCTTAATTTAAGGAGGCCGAAAAGGAAACCTCTGGAGGCGATCTAGGGGCATTAAAGGAGATATTTCTCACCAAAAAAAGGGGATTCACCACTGGGACTTGAAAAAAGCTTTCTTGAAGCAAAAGACAAGAGGGAAAAGAGGAAGAGAGGTGAAAAACGCGAGTTTGCAACGGATCTTTGGATTTTCCCACTGTTTTGTCATGAACTCTTTTATTTTCTGTAATTTGTGTTATCTTATGAACATGAGTAGCTAATTTACTTTGTTTCTAGGGGTAAGATGTAGTTTCTAGTTTGGTTTTGTTGCATGCTACTTGGATTTTGTGTTGAATGCTTTGTTTTTACTTTGTTGAGTAGTATTTCGATTGCTTTATTTGTGCTTGCTTGAATTGATTAGTCATCCCTCTAGATGAATGCGCACATCTATGTGTTAGGAGCCAAGTCTATGACATTTAATCCAACCGAATAAAGTATATGAAGTAGGATGAAACCAAGGAGTACTCGAAAGGCGAAACTTTCCTTGAGGCAAAAGTCCTTGGATACTTTTAGTAAACCAACAAGTAACTTAATAAATTAGGCCAAAATGCGAAAGTTGAGGTTTAACGCATCTAAGAGGGAAGTATTTGAGTTCGGTAATCGGGTGCTAGGCCAAAATGCAAAAGTTGAGGTTAGGCATCTAGATCTGGTCGATAAAAACCCTAAACATAAGCACCAACACAGAAAACAATAGTTGCTACATCAACTCGGGGTTCCATACGGACCGTATGGGAAACCTTACGGGCCGTATGCCTCGGGACTGAACAGAAATGAAATCTGAACCCTGGAAACGCCTTTTTATCAATTGAAAACAACTTGAATTCTCTTTTATTGTCTTTAAACTTGCTATAAATTAGTAGAATTGTTATTACCAAACCAAATCAATTTCTCTCACTTCTAGAATCTCAAGTAATTTTAGGATAAGTCCGGTTGTTTCCTTCCACTCCCTTGGATCGATACCTTAACATACTCATCGATAGAATAGTTCACTTGCTATCTGATTTGACAGAGTGTAACAAAGGTTTAAAAGGTATAGCTTGCTATATTGAAACTTTGTGGCATATATTCTGTGCGAACAGTTTATACCCCTAAATATGGATTTTTCTACTATTTTCTATGAATTTTTGAAGTTAGACTTTTGAGATTTTGTAATTCTGGTTACTGTGCATATGCCTATCAGAGCTACATTGGCTATTTATTGATTCAGTAGGGACTAAAATGCAAAAACAGCATCCCCAACATGTAGATAATTCAAAGACACACAAAATAGACATAAATTTTACATTTCTAGGATTTTTCTATAGTTTTATATGAATTTCTAAAAGTTCAATATTAAAATGAAAATTTCTATATGCATATATACCTTTTAATGCCCCTGCACTTTATAAAATACTTAAAAATATAAATAAAATACAAAAAATAGCAAAATTTTACATGCAAACCTCTAACATGTGTCTCTTTGACTTGATCACAGCATAATGTACAACTTTCATAAGAAAATGAATCAAAGATAAATAAATAAAAAATGTGTGTATATTAGAAAATATATGTTTCTTCATGATATCCTAACCCAAATTTAAATTCAGGCAAAGTTATAGTCCTTGACATATATTAAAACATTTTAAATGACCAATTTGATTTCTTTTAAAGCCTGAACCAGCTGTTGAGATGTTGTACCGATCATCGGTACCAACTCAGTACCTAAGATCCTTAAACCATGTCTAAATCTTGTTCAAATCTCAAATTAAACCTCTTAATGTCTTCAATGATCACACATGAGTTCAAGGAATCGAAATCATAAAGAAAATCGCAGATAAATCAATCAAAACAACTCAATGCTCAATCGGTATTGACAAGTACTATTCATGCCAACTACATCGCCATGATTTTGGCCGACGGCCGACAACTACATCACTGGACTCCTGACACATCCACGATCAAAGCCATGCTTTTAGCTGATGCAGCCGTGACCGGAGTCGGCCAGAGTCATCCCTGTCAGAAACAACCCTAAGTCGCATCGAGTTTGCACGATTATTAGTGTACCCGTTTAATCCAATGATCTATATTCAAACTAACTCCAACGAATCCCGACAAGTATTCGAAGCACCTTCAATTAGAGTGTTGCATTAGGGTTGCAAATACCATTCTATCTTGCCAAATAGAGACACTTAGAGTGCTCCAATCACTTTTAATCGAAGTGTTGTATATGGATTGTAAATGCCATATAATCTTGCCATATAGAGACACTACAAGAGTGCTCCAAACACCTTCAATTGGAGTGTCGTATTGGGGTTGTAAATGCCCTATTATCTTGCAACCTAGATACACTACAAGAGACCACCAAACAACTCCAATTCGAGTGTGGTATTAGGGTTATAAATGCCCTATTCTCTTGCCATTTCGAGATACTATAAGAGTGCTCCAAACACCTTCAATTGGAGTGTTCTATTAGGATTGTAAATGCCCTATTATCATGCCATCTGGAGCTACTACGAGAGTGCTCTAAACACCTTCAATTGAAGTGTTGTGTTGGGGTTATTATCTTGCCATAAAGACACACTACGAAAGTTCTCCAAACACCTTCAGTTGGAGTGTATTACTAGGGTTGTAAATGCTCTATTATCTAGCAATATAGAGACATTACTAGAGTTCTCCAAACAACTTTAATTAGAGTGTCATATAAGAGTTGTAAATGCCCAATTATCTTGCCACAAAAAGACACTACTAGATTTGTCCAAACACCTTCAATTGGAGTGTCGTACAAGGGTTGTAAATGTCGTACTATCTTGCCAGAACACTACTAGAGTTCTCCAAACACCTTCAACTGGAGTGTCATGTAAGGGTTGTAAATGCCATATTATCTTGTCATTTAGGGACATTACTAGAGTGCTCCAAACCCTTTCAATTGGAGTGTGGTGTTAGGATTGTAAATGCCATTTTATCTTCACATATAGGCACACTACTAGAGTGCTCGAAAGCCCTTCAATTGGAGTGTGGTGTTAGGGTACTAAATGCCATTTTATCTTGCCATATAGGGACACTACTAGAGTGCTCCAAACCCCTTCAATTGGAGTGTTATATTAACGTTGTCAGTGCCCTATTATCTTGCTATATAGACACACTACTAAGGTGCTCCAAACACCGTAAATTGCAGTGCTGTATTCGGGTTGTAAATACCCTATTATCTTGCCATCTGGAGACACTACTATAGTGCTCCAAACACTTTCAATTGGAGTGTCTTATTAGGGGTGTAAATGCCATATTATCATGTATTATGTAGACACAACTATTGACCTCCAAACACCTTCAATTGGAGTGTTGTATTAGGGTTATTAATGCCCAATTAACTTTCCATATAGAGACACTACAAGAGTGCTCCAAACACCTCCAATTGGAGTATTGTATTACGGTTGTAAATGCCCTATTATCTTGCCATCTGGTGCCACTATTAGAGAGCTCCAAGCACCTTCAATTGAAGTGTTGTATTAGGGTTGTAAAAACCCCATTATCTTGCCAAAAAGAGACACTACTAGAGTTCTCCAAACACCTTCAATTGGAGTGTAATATAAGGGATGTAAATGACATGTTATCTAGCCATATAGGGACACAACTAGAGTGCTCCAAACCCCTTCAATTGGAGTGTGGTATTCGGGTGGTAAATGCCCTATTATCTTGCCATATGAAGACACTACAAGAGTGCTCGAAACACCTTCAATTAGAGTGTTGTATTAGGGTTTCAAATCCCTGTTATCCAGCCATATGGAGACACTACTCGAGTGCTCCAATCACTTTCAATTGAAGTGTTGTAAATGAATTTTAAATGCCATATTATCTTGCCATATAGAGACACTACTAGAGTGCTCCGCACACCTTCAATTGGAGTGTCGTATTGGGGTTGTAAATGTACTATTATCTTGCATCCAAGTGACTACTAGACACCTCCAAACACCTTCAATTGGAGTGTGGTATTAGGGTTATAAATGCCCTATTATCTTGACATTTGGAAACACTACAAGAGTGCTCTAAACACCTTCAATTTAGATGTTGTATTGGGGCTGTAAATGTCCCCTTATCCTGCCATAAAGAGACACTACGAAAGTTCTCCAAACAACATCAATTGGAGTGTATTATTAGGGATGTAAATGCTCTATTATCTTGCCGTATAGGGACACAACTAGAGTGCTCCAGACCCTTTCAATTGAAGTGTGGTATTAGGGTTGTAAATGCCCTATTATCTTGCCATTTAGCGACACAACTAGAGTGCTCCAAACCCCCATCAATTTGTGTGTGGTGTTAGGGTGGTAAATGCCCTTATATCTTGCCATATAGGGACACTACTAGAGTGCTAAAAACCCCTTCAATTGTAGTGTGGTGTTAGGGTTGTAAATGTCTTTTTATCTTGCCATATGGGGACACTGCTAGAGTTCTCCAAACACCTTCAATTGGACTGTCATATAAGGGATGTAAATGGCATGTTATCTTGCCATATAGGGACGCAAATAGAGTGCTCCAAACCCCTTCAGATGGAGTGTGGTAGTCGGGTTGTAAATGCCCTATATTATCTTGTCATATAAAGACACTACAAGAATGCTTGAAACACCTTCAATTAGCGTGTTGTATTAGAGTTGTAAATCCCCTGTTATCTTGCCATATAGAGACACTACTAGAGTGCTCCAATCACGTACAATTGAAGTGTTGTAAATGGATTGTAAATGTCATATTATCTTGTCATATAGAGACACTACTAGAGTGCTCCAAACACCTCCAATTGGACGGTTGTATCAGGGTTGTAAATGCTCTATTATCTTGCCATCTAGTGCCACTATTACAGTGCTATAAAAAAAATTATTGAAGTGTTGTATTAGGGTTGTAAATGCTCCATTATCTTTCCAAAAAGAAACACTACTAGATTTCTCCAAACACCTTAAATTGGAGTGTCATATAAGGGATGTAAATGCCATATTATCTTGCCATATAGAGACAACTAGAGTGCACCAAACCCCTTCAATTGGAGTGTGGTATTCGAGTTGTAAATGCCCTATTATCTTGCCATATGAAGACACTACAAGAGTGCTCAAAACACCTTCAATTAGAGTGTTGTATTAGGGTTGTAAATCCATGTTATCCTGCCATATAGAGACACTACTACAGTGCACCAATCACTTTCAATTGAAGTGTTGTAAATGAATTTTAAAAGCCATATTATCTTGCCATATACACTACTAGAGTGCTTCGTACACCTTCAATTGGAGTGTCGTATTGGGGTTATAAATCCCCTATTATCTTGCATCCAGGAGACTACTAGACACCTCCAAACACCTTCAATTGGAGTGTGGTATTAGGGTTATAAATGCCCTATTCTCTTGACATTTGGCGACACTACAAGAGTGCTCCAAACAACTTCAATTGGAGTGTTCTATTAGGGTTGTACATGCCATATTATCATGCCATCTGGAACTACTACTAGAGTGCTCTAAACACATTCAATTGAAGTGTGGTATTGGGGTCGTAAATGCCCCCATTATCTTGTCGTAAGGACTACTAGCGTTCTCCAAACACCTTCAATTGGAGTGTCGTACAAGGGTTATAAATGCCCTATTATCTTGCCATATAGGGACACTACTAGAGTGCTCCCAACCCTTCAATTGGAGTGTGGTGTTAGGGTCGTAAATGCCCTATTATCTTGTCATCTGGTGACACTACAAGAGTGCTCTAAACTCCTTCAACTGAAGTGTTCTATTAGGACAGTCAATGCCTTATTATCTTGCCATATGAAGACACTACTAGAGTGCTCCGTACAACTTCAATTGGAGTGTCGTATTGGGGTTGTAAATGCCCTCTTATCTTGCCATATAGCAACACTAAAAGAGTGCTCCAAACACCTTCAATTGGAGTGTTCTATTAGGGTTGTATATGCCATATTATCTTGCGATATGGAGCTACTACTAGAGTGCTCTAAACACCTTCAATTGAAATGTTGTATTGGGGTTGTAAATGTCCCATTATCTTGCCATAAAGAGACACTACAAAGTTTCTCAAAACAACTTCAACTGGAGTGTATTATTAGGGTTGTAAATGCTCTATTATCTTGCTATATAGGAACACAACTGGAGTGCTCCAAACCCTTTTAATTGAAGTGTGGTATTAGGGTGGTAAATGCCCTTATATCTTGCCATATAGGGACACTACGAGAGTGCTCGAGACCCCTTCAATTGGAGTGTGGTGTTAGGGTTATAAATGCCCTTTTATCTTGCCATATAGGGACACTAATAGAGTGCCCCAAATCCCTTCAATTGGAGTGTTGTAATAGCGTAGTCAATGCCCTATTATCTTACCATATAGATGCCCTATTATCTTACCATATAGAGACACTACTAAGGTGCTCCAAACCCCATCAATTGGAATGTTGTATTAGGGTTGTAAATACCCTATTATCTTGTCATTTCGAGACACTACTAGAGTGCTCCAAACACTTTCAATTGGAGTGTTGTACTAGGGGTGTAAATGCCATATAATCATGTATTTGAGAGACACAACTAGATACCTCCAAACACCTTGAATTGGATTGTTTTATTAGGGATATAAATACCCAATCATCTTGCCATTTGGAGATACTACAAGAGTGCTCCAAACACCTCCAGTTGGAGTGTTATATTAGGGTTGTAAATGCCCTTTTATCTTGCCATCTGGTGCCACAACTAGAGTGCAATAAAAAAATTTATTGAAGTGTGGTATTAGGGTTGTAAATGCTCCATTATCTTTCCATAAAGAAACACTACTAGAGTTCTCCAAACACCGTCAATTGGAGTGTCATATAAGGGATGTAAATGCCACATTATATTGCCATATAGGAACACAACTAGAGTGCTCCAAACCCGTTCAGTTGGAGTGTAGTATTCGGGTTGTAAATTCACTATTATCTTGCCATATGAAGACACTACAAGAGTGCTCGAAAATCCTTCAATTACAGTGTTGTTTTAGGGGTGTAAATCCCCTGTTATCTTGCAATATAGAGACAGTACTACAGTGCTTCAATCACTTTCAATTGAAGTGTTGTATATGGATTGTAAATGCCAATAACTACTAGAGTGCTCCGTATACTTTCAATTGGAGTGTTGTATTGGGGTTGTAAATGCCCTATTTTCTTGCATCCTGGAGATACTATTAGAGGCCTCCAAACACCATCAATTGGAAAGTTGAATTAGGGATATAAATGCCCTCTTATCTTGCCATATAGGGACACTACTGGAGTGCTCCAAGCCACTTCAATTGGAGTGTGGTATTAAAGTTGTAAATGCTCTATTCTATCTTGCCATCTCGAGACACTACATGAGTGCTCCAAACACCTTCAAATGGAGTGTTGTATAAGGGTTGTAAATGCCCTATTATCTTGGCATAAAGAGACACTACTAGAGTGCTCCGTACACTTTCAATTGGAGTGTCGTATTGGGGTTGTAAATGCCCTATTATCTTGCATCCTGGAGATACTATTAGAGGCCTCCAAACACCATCGATTGGAAAGTTGAATTAGGGTTATAAATGCTCTCTGATCTTGCCATATGGGGACACTACTGGAGTGCTCCAAATCACTTCAATTGGAGTGTGGTATTAAGGTTGTAAATGCCCTATTCTATCTTGCCATCTCGAGACACTGCAAGAGTGCTCCAAACACCTTCAAATGGAGTGTTGTATAAGGATTGTAAATGCCCTATTATCTTGCCATAAAGAAACACTACTAGAGCTCTCCAAACACCATCAATTGGAGTGTCGTATACGGGCTGTAAATGCCCTCTTATCTTGTTATATAGGGACACTAAAAGAGTGCTCCAAACACCTTCAATTGGAGTGTTGTATAAGGGTTGTAAATGTCCTATTATCTTGGCATCTGGAGCCACTAATTGAGTGCTGAAAGAGACTTCAATTGAAGTGTTGTATTACGGTTGTAAATGCTCCATTATCTTGTCATAAAGAGACACTACTAGAGTTCTCCAAACACCTTCAATTCGAGTGTTGTATTAGGGATGTAAATGCCATATTATCTTGCCACAACTAGAGTGCTCCAGACCCCTTCAATTGGAGTGTGGTATTCGGATTGTAAATACCCTATTATCTTGCCATATGAAAACACTACAAGAGTGCTCGAAACACCTTCAATTAGAGTGTTGTATTAGAGTTGTAAATCCCCTATTATCTTGCCATATAGACACTACTAGAGTGCTCCAATAACTTTCAATTGCAGTGTTGTAAATTGATTATAAATGCCATATGATGTTGTCATATAGAGACACTACTAGAGTGCTCCAAACACCCAATTAGAGTGTCGTATTAGGTTTGTAAATGTACATCTTGCCATTTAGCAACACTACTAGACTACTCCAAACCCTATCAATTGGAGTGTGGTGTTAGGGTGGTAAATACCCTTATATCTTGCCATATAGGGACACTACTAAAGTAGTCCAAACCCCTTCAATTGGAGTGTGGTGTTAGGGTTGTAAATGCCCTTTTATCTTGCCATATAGCAACACTACTAGAGTGGTCAAAATCCCTTCAATTGGAGTGTGGTGTTCAGGTTGTAAATGCTCTTTTACCTTGCCATATAGGGACACTGCTAGAGTTCTCCAAACACCTTCAATTGGAGTGTTGTAATAGCGTTGTCAAGGCCCTATTATCTAGCCATATAGACACACTACTAAGGTGCTCCAAACATTGAGAATAGGAGTGTTGTATTATGGTTGTAAATACCCTATTATCTTGCCCTCTGGTGCCACTATTAGAGTGCTCCAAACACCTCCAATTAAAGTGTTGTATTAGGGTTATAAATGCTCCATTATCCTGCCATAAAGAGACACTATTAGAGTGCTCCAAACACCTTCAATTGGAGTGCCATATAAGTGTTGTAAACGCCCAACTATCTTGCCACAAAAAGACACTTCTAGAGTTGTCCAAACGCCTTCAATATGAGTGTGGTATTCGGGTTTTAAATACCCTATTATCTCGCCATATGAAGACACTACTAGAGTGCTCCGTACATCTTCAATTGGAGTGTCGTATTCAGGTTGTAAATGCTCTATTATCTTGCATTCTGGAGACACTACTAGAGGCCTCCACACCATCAATTGGAGTGTTATATTAGGGTTATAAATGCCCTATTATCTTGCTATTTGGAGACATTATAAGAGTGCTCCAAACACCTTCAATTAGAGTGTTCTATTAGGGTTGTAAATGCCCTATTATGTTGCCATATGGAGCTACTACTAGAGTGCTCTAAACACCTTCAACTGAACTGTTGTATTGGGGTTGTAAATGTCCCATTATCTTGCCATAAAGAGACACTACGAAAGTTCTCCAAACAACTTCAATTGGAGTGTATTTTTAGGGTTGTAAATGCCCTCTTATCTTGCCATATAGGGATACTACACATGTGCTCCAAACACCTTCAATTGGAGTGTTGTATAAGGGTTGTAAATATCCTATTATCTTGGCATCTGGAGCCACTACTAGAGTACTCCAAACGACTTCAATTGAAGTGTTGTATTAGGGTTGTAAATGCTTCATTATCTTGCCATAAAGAGACACTACTAGAGTTCTCCAAATACGTTCAATTGGAGTGTTGTATTGGGAATGTAAATGCCATATTATCTTGCCATATAGGGACACAACTAGAGTGCTCCAGACCCCTTCAATTGGAGTGTGGTATTCGGGTTGTAAATGCCCTATTATCTTGCTATATGAAAACACTACAAGAGTGCTCCAAATATCATCAAATGGAGTGTCATACAAGAGATGTAAATGTCATATTATTTTGTCATATAGAGACACTACCAGGGTCTCCAAACACCGTTAATTGGAGTGTTGTATTAGGATTGTAAATACCCTGTTATCTTGCCATCTGGAGACACTACTAAAGTTGTCCAAACATCTTCAATTGGAGTGTCGTATTAGGGTTGTAAATGCCCAATTATCTTGCATTCTGGAGACACTACTAGAGACCTCCAAACACCTTCAATTGGAGCTTTACATAAAGGTTATAAATGCCATATTATCTTGTCATCTGGAGACACTACTAAAGTGCTCCAAACACCTTCAATTGGAGTATTGTATTAGAGTTGTAAATACCCTATTATCTTGCCATCTGGAGCCACTACTAGAGTGCTCCAAACACATTTAATTGAAGTGTTGTATTAGGGTTGTAAATGCCCCCATTATCTTGCCATAAAAAGACACTACTCGAGTTCTCCAAACACCTTCAATTGGAGTGTTGTATAAGGGTTGTAAATGTCTTATTATCTTGCCATATAGAGACACTACTAGAGTGCTCCAAACACCTTCAATTAGAGTATTGTATATGGATTGTAAATGCCCTATTATCTTGCCATCTCACTACAAGTGTTTTCTAAACACCTTCAATTGGAGTCTTGAATTAGGGTTGTAAATGCTCTATTTTGTTGCCATATAGAGACACTTCTAAAGTTCAACCTTCAATTGGAGTGTTGTATTTGAGTTGTAAATGCCCTATTATCTTGTATTATGGAGACACTACTAGAGACCTGCAAACACCTTCAATTGGAGTGTTGTATTAGGGTTATAAATGCCTTATTATCTTGCCATCTGAAGACACTACTAGAGTGCTCCAAACACCTTCAATTGGAGCGTTGTATTAGGGTTGTAAATGCCCTATTACCTTGCCATTTGGAGCCACTAGTAGAGTGCTCCAAACACCTTCAATTGAAGTGTTGTATGATATCTCGTTATTTGATCTATGTTCCGGCCAAATTTTATACCAAAACCTGTGTCTGAAACTACCAAATCATGTCTATTTCATTGAATACCTATAGAATGTGGTACTGCTACGCTTTTATTCTTATTTTTCAAAATATGGGCGAAATCAGGGAAGAATGTGGAATTTGAAGGTCTTCACATGGCCACGTTTCATCTGATGCGAGCCATATTACACCCTGACCCGATCACTGATGCGACCTGTATACGATGCTGAAATTTCAGCACCTGAACAAAAAACAGTCATAACTTTTAACTCATAACTCCGTTTTGAGTGTATGACCAATTTTTGGAAAGCTTGCTGCAAGAAGATCTACAATCTGAGCCAGAGACATAGAAACGCAGGTCGCATCACATCTGATGTGGGCCGTGTCAAGCATTTTCGGAAACAGATCCATAATTTGGAAATAAGGCTAATTGAAGAAAGGTCGGCCAGAAAAGCTTATAAGCGAGATTTCTTGTACCAGAGACCTCATTCTAGAGCTAAGGAACATTTCTAGGGTTTGGGAAAGACGGCTTGGCTTGGAGAAGAAGAAGAGAGGAAAACGCGAGTTTTGTGACAATTCTTCTTTGTTCTTTGAGATTTGCCATGAAGTCTCTTATATTTACTTGTTTTATTTGCTTTCCAATCATGTTAGAGTATATCTTTTAGTTTCTAGGGTTGTGATGTAATCGAATGTTTTCTTTTGTATATTAGTTATTGGATTTTTGTGTTGAAATTTGTGTGTGCTTGTTTGTGTTTGATTTTAATTGCTTAGATTAAATTGTTTGATTTTTATTGGTTTGCCACTAGATGAATGATCACATCTAGATTGCATTTCAACACTTACTATCTCTCAACCAAACTAAGTACATGAGGTAGGATTAGTGATTCGAAAGGTGAAACCAAGTAGTAGCCGAAAGGTGAACATTTCCTCGTATTGACAAATACGAGGTTACCTTTAGTGTTACAAAACAAGCAACTAGGTAATTTAGACCAATATACGACAGTTGAGGCCTAGAACCCAACGAGGGCACATGTTGCAATTCCATACCAAGTTAATGAACTAATAAACGACAATTGAGGTTTAGGAACATTAGGTCTAGTCAATAGAACCCTACACAAAGGAACAGCACAAAGAAACAATAACTGCTGCATTCACTCGAGAGCCATGCGGACCGCGTACGATAGTATCCGCCCGCGTGGGACATTACGCGGACCAGGTTCCTCGAGGCAGAACTGAGATGAAGTCATAACCCTGGAAATGCCTTTTTATTATTAATTAAAACCCAATTGATTCACTTTCTTGCATTTTATTCACCTAGAGGGGGGTGAATAGGCCTTTTTTATATTTTTGGTCTAAGTAATAATATTCTAACAAGTCTATAAGTTATTATTGGTGAAAACTAGAATAACTTTGTCCTAAACTAAATGTAAAATAAGTAAAGTAAATAGTAGAGTTTAAAGGCACTTGACACGAGAGTTGTTTACGGAGTTTGGCACTAACGCCTACGTCTCCGGGGCTCGCGACCTTCTAGATGGCGCGCCATTCTTTACCCAATGAGAAAGGAGTACAAGGTGGAACCGGTGAGCCCTTACAATTCTTCTAAGATGTCACACGGCCCTAACAACACAGTCCGAGTCGCAAGGACTTCAAGGATTGCAAGATGAGCACAAGGCTCGAAGTAGTAAATGATTCGATCACGCAGGATCACTCTAGGAGTTGGTTGATTGATTGAATAAGCTTGAGATTGATTGTGTATATTGAAGTTGGAGTGCACAAGCAACGATGGCTTTCTCTAGATTTGAAAATACAAAATATTGAAGTTGGAAGTGGCTAGAGTGATACTCTAAACCTTGGTATAGCTTCTATTTATAGAGAGCTGATGAAAAGGAAGTAAGTGGTGCTAACCGTTGTAATGGTACAGGGGACCATAACAACGGTAGGTCAGTCAGAGTGGTTTGGAGTGTAATAGTGGTTACTGTTGATCATGGTAGATGACCGTGACAATGGTACCCACCACGATAATCCTCTGGAAGGTGAGATGCGGTGATGCTAAATCTTATTTTATACGTTACAGAATTTGTACATGATTTATTTATTCCGTTGTCACGGTTCAGTGACCGTGACAATGGTAGGCCTCACTTAGGTCAATCTCAAAATTATTTTACCAATCTTACATATACGTTATCCTTAACCTTGAGTTAATACTTTTGCTATCCGAACCGTGACAATGGTAGGCCTCACTTAGGTCAATCTCAAAATTATTTTACCAATCTTACATATACGTTATCCTTAACCTTGAGTTAATACTTTTGCTATCCAATATCTTGTGCCTTCATGACCACATCCATGATATTATATTGCAGTGTATTAATTCATCATTGATGTGTAATTACTATTCCTTCACTTGTCATGAACCTGCACATATACTCAAGAGGAGAACTGTAAAATGCAATTATGTATGTTTTGCAAATATAGTCAAATAGATAAGTCGAGGGCTCCCAAAACCAACAAACTCCCTTTTTTGATAATTTGCAAAACATGCATATCAAGTGAGTGCATAAATTGGTTATTCCACAAAGTACGAAAAATTCAAATTTTTGAAGTTTTTATTTTCCCTTATTCTTTTTCTTGTTTATGTATCATGTCATGGAATACAATATAGCATGAACTTGTAATATCTCTCCCCCTTTTTGGAAATGGTCAAAAGTATAGAAAAATAAAACATAGTGATGCTCAAAACGAACAGAGGGCTCCCCCTTAATTTGTAAAATTGTAAATTAAGGCCAAGCATAAAAATATAAATAAAATATTGAAATTAAAGCATGACAATTTGCACTAACTATGAATTTTGAAATTATATGGTGCAATATTTGAAACTTTTGACTCCTTATTGGTCAAAGAATTGTTGAAATTAAATTCGACCTAACTTGATCAATCAAATCTTCTTAACTAAGAGAATATTGAGGTTAGATATTGATCAAGTGCTTATCCCTCTAATTTTAGGCAAAATATTGAAATTTAGAAAATATTTTTTTAAACTTAAATTGATCATTATAATGATTCTTCTAATCGATATAATTTTAAATTTTAACAAATGATCAACTGTCGGTGCCTCTAAAATAGGCGGAATAATCGAAGTTATATTAATGGAGTCAAATTTAATTTTGTTTTTATTTTATTTTATTTTATTTTAATTATTTTGTTTTGGATGAGATTTGATACATATGCCTCTCAAGTAAATGGAATGTAGATATTAGATTATAGTCCTGATGATCACTAGAGGACAAGATTTAACGGAATATATTGAAAATAGTAATAATACCCTAAGATACATCATTGGAAAAAAAATTAAGTTGATCTTTTTACAATATTTTAGTTTTGGAATTATATTAGATGATCAACTGAGCTTTAATCACTATAAATAGTATATCGAATTTGAATTATTTGCCTGATTCTACTCGATTTTATCCTTCTGCATAAGTGAATATTGACAAATTTGAATTGATCAAGGTGATGCCCTTTTAATATTCATGAATTTCATATTAAGAAAATGTACATATATATATAAATATATGAATGATTTGTATATTATATATCATGACAGAAATTCATGCATGCAGAATATATGTATGAACATATGTTTGTCAAAGTTTTATGCAGAGATTTATAATGATGTTCTAAGAATATAGTGATAGTCGCATTATTATAAAATCCATGCACCTTTTACTTTGAAAGGATAGGTTACAATCTATGAGATAAATGCATGATTCTATTAAAATTTTTATGCAATTTGAGTATACGGCTTGTGTCGCTTTGAGTATGAAACAATATATATAAGTATAAATATGTATTTGAGTAGATATAACAGGATTTGAAAATAAGTTAATTAGAGTTGTTCCTTTTTAGTTTTATTGAAAAGAAATATGTGTATGTATGTATGTGTATATATATAAATCATGCAACCATTTATTCATGGTATCAACTCCTAAATAACAATTAAAGAGAAGAACCATCATAAGTATCTAAATCACATGCATATATAAACTAGGGGTAGGAGTTAATCTACTTATCAGTTCAAACTTAACTATTCGTTCAACCTACGAATTAAGTACTAACATGTTTCAAGCATAACAACCAAATTATTACAGACCAAGTTTGTTTATAAAAATCTCTCAACTCACATAAAAATAAATTTAACTAAACAAATGACAGTGCATGCCATCACCTAGTCCGTATCTTGCTTCTCTTCCTTGGGATAGTGCTTGTTAAACCTCTTGTTTATAAAAATCCCTTCTGAATGACCTCTACATTCGTCAATTAGGTCAACATCTTACTACACTTCTCATCGACAAGCTTCTGATTGCGCTCCTTGCACTCCATCATGGTGGTCATATTCCCTAGTTGCTGAGTCATCTAGGTGATATTTTGAGCCATGTTATCACCTTGTGGTGGAGGCTGTGAGGATTCAACATGAACCGAGGAGCCTGCTTCAGCATCATCTTGTTGTGGAGCTCTTGGATCCCAATACTGGTTGGGCAATGCATTCTCTCCCCAGATCCATGAGTTAATGGGTTGGTCATTTGGAACTAAGTGAGGAACTCCGTTCACTCCTTTTTCAACCTATCCCAGACTGATCAGCTCCTCACACAAGTTCAAGAGAGAGTGTATTTCAAGATCTCCAGGTATGGGTATGTTGTTGAGGTCCAGAATCCTGTGAATCACATGAGCATATGAAAGGTTGTGTTGGCTGGTCATGAAGGAGGTTTTCATGTGACGGATGATGATAAAGGGAATGTTGAGTTGCAGTTCATTTAGGCAAATGAGATGATGAAGGTAGAACAAACCGTTGAATTCCATATTAGTTTTGATTCTAGCTTTTCGGGTGAGCATGTTATTTATAAACATGTGAGTCAAGCGGTGAATAGAAGGAAAGTAGGTAACATATAGACTTGCGAGGGGTTGGTCTCGGTTGAACCATCTTCAGTAATCAATCTCGGTCCCAATGGCCGTGGGTTCTGATGGCCATTTCTTGTGAACATACACTTCAGTACCGGAGTTTGGAAGGTTTAACTAGATGGCCAAGTTTTCAAGGGACAGATGGATTAGTTTACCACAAATGTACGTAGTGCAGATAAAAGGTTCCTCGATCAGTTCAAAGTTGGCATAGAAAAGCCTGGTCAACATCTCAGTATACTGGGTATTACACTCAATCAGT
The DNA here is from genome assembly GCA_033356055.1 of Carex pumila. NCBI lineage: Eukaryota > Viridiplantae > Streptophyta > Magnoliopsida > Poales > Cyperaceae > Carex > Carex pumila. Next base: position 70,623 of record JARJHM010001000.1, on the reverse strand, counting down.
GGTCTCCACTGCCAATGAACTATATACTGGTCAATTCGTCCATTCTCAAGGTTAGTAAAATCTTGAGATTTGGTGAAATAGTAACAATTGGCTAGTTTTCGCTCCCCAATGCCACCAACAAATTTCATATAAGCTTCCTTACTCCTAAACAAATACTGGTTATCACTAGCAATGTCCCAGTTTTTGAGTACAGGTGATGGTTCACGAGCCCGTTTGGTGATCCGACTTCTTGGTGGCATTTTCTCAGATATTGAGTGAAGAATTTACCTAATTTGTGAAGTGGAGAGTTGAGAAATTATGTCTGATCTTCAAATCAACGGTCGGATCATCGAAATTTGAAACCTTCCAAAACTAGGGTTTCGGTGGAGAGAGAATGGTGGCTGGATTTTGCAAATGGAGGGTAGAAACGGGTAGAGAAGAGGAAGGAGAAGAGAATGGAAGTTTCCTCAATCGATTTGGTGCTTCGAGTGGCTCAGACAATAGAGTGGAGGAGAAAAGAGACAGAGAAGAAAGAAAGGGATCGGGTTTAAGAAAAAAGGAAGAAGAAGAAGAAGAGGAAGGGGTTTAAGTCATGTCTTTCCGCTCGACCGTTATCACGATCCAGGTACCGTTGTCACGGTCCTTAGAGATGCTGTAACGCCTGTGCATTAAATGCATTTAATGCGAGAGTTTTGTTTGCAACGGTCGTCTACCGTTGTCACAGTACCATAACGCTAAGTCTTTGTTTGATGAAGCGTGGCATGACACTAGTTGCTAATTTTAGCGTTGTGATATTATTTTTACCGTTATCACGGTATAGGCACTATTATCAGTAGATATGGAGTTTTGAAATTTTATTTTGTAGTTATAAGTTTCATATGGACCATTGTAATGCTTCAGCCACCGTGATCACGGTAGAATTAAATATAGTTTATTTTAATTATTTTTGCATGTATAATTCTTTTTTAGCTATTGCTATGCCTTCTACCCATTTGATTTTACTCTATTTAGACGTTTTCTAAGCCGCAATAGAAAGAAACCTTGACCAATTAATAATTGGGCTTTATTCAATTACTCATTAAATATTAGAAAATGTATTAAAATATATATAGAAGGTGTAGGATATACATCTATTATAATATGTTTTATATATACTAGTCAAAATGGTATGAGTACACGTGTTAGATTCATCACCCCCTCGATCATTTCACTCGTTCAAGTATTTAAGGGAGATGTTACAAGTTCTAGTTAATTCTTGACTTAGGCATCCAAACAAGATTCGACATGTTGCTCTTTCTCCTAAACCCACATTCTGCTAAGATATGTCCTAGTTGACCACAATAGTGACATGATATTGATTTTGTTTTGTTTATGGGTTTAGACGAAGAAATTTTGTTGAAGTTTAATTTGTGAAATTACTTGCCAATATTCGATCTATTTGATTCTTGAGCATTGTAGGGATGAAGACCTATTGTCATTTCTAATTGAGTTTGAGTATTGGTTATTTTTTAGAGTCTTATAACTATCATTCTTCGACTTATCTTTCATTTGTAGTGTGTTTTTAATATGATGTTGGGGAACACCTCTGTGTGATCCATTTCTTTGGATCTTGTTAATTGAATAATTCTTATTGTCAGGATATTTACCTAATATTCCTTGATTAACATTGTTTGCTCTTTGTGATGAGTGTGTGGTAGATGTGTATCTCTTGTCCTTAGATTTATTTCTATGTATGTATAGTTGAGGTGTCATGTTATCCAAGTTTTGAGTATGTTCCCCTTTAATGTTATGGCATTTCTTGTGAGTAGTGTCAAATGAGGAGTTATCATTCTTGGCACCAGAAGCATTAATTGAGCTCCTAATTTTCTCACATGCAATTTTTATTGGCCCTATCCTAATGCCACTATTATGTTCATTAGGTGGTCTCAATGCCTTGTTTTCGGTCTCCAATTATTGTATTCTACTTTTCAACATTTCTATCTCATTATAATACATTTACAAATGTTGGTTATTTTAATTTCTTTATTTTCTAATTCATACCTTAGATTTTCACATTCAACTGTTTTAATGTCTAACCTTGATCTTAGTTTTTCACTTTTACTCTTTAATTCTTGAAAGTCAAGTTTAGTCTTATTAATTTCATTTACATATATTGTTTTTGCATTTACTTCATGTATTGTGGACTCTAGACATAAGTTCTTGCGCAAGAACCATTGATTCTAAGTTTTGAATGACGTCATTCTTCTCATTCAGGAGGGCATGCAATTCTTCATGCATGTTGGTTGGCCTAGTATTCAACTTAGCAATTTATTTCTTATCTAGACAACCAATTGAATCACTAGTTGATTTTATTTCATCACATCCTACTTTATGAAACTCAGAGGTTAGGCGTACCTTTACTGCAGAAGTAGAAGTGGATGCTTCACTATCATGAGTGGCCATTAAAGCTAGGTTGATGACTTCTTCATTCGCATATTCTTTTCGATTCTTCACCACTGCTATAATATGTCTCCGTCTGTTGATCAGCAACCATCGCCTTTTCCTTCTTGTCCTTGAATTTTTTGTCTCTTCTGAATCTGGGGCGTTGGTTCTGTTGGTCAACACTTTCCTTCTTTTGAGGGAAGAGTTTGAAATAATTTCGGATGGAATGTCCTTCTTTGTTGCATCCAAGACAGATAACCCTTTTATTATTATCTTCTCTCTTTTTGTTATACTTTATTTCAAAGTCCAACATCCCTTGGATTAATACAATCAAGAATTTGTCATTTTCAATTGATTAAGGGTTAGAGGTTTGAGTTCTTGAAAAGTTAGGGGAAACGAAAGATGATGAATTGAATTCTTTGATTTTGTTTGGTTTCTAAGGTTGTGCATATAGTGCTGTAACTTTGGCCTTGGATTGGTACTCCTCGATTTGTCGAAGCTTCTCTTCACAGCTTCTGAGATGAGCAAATAGTTCCTCTGGTGTGAAGACTTGTACTCCAGACAGTACCTCTAGCGCACTTATCATTGATTCCCATCCAGGCTTCTTAAGCATAACTCTTAAGAGTTTTGCTACAATCTTTTTGTTAGAAAGAGGGTGACCAAGTTCTATGAATTCATGTTGTATTTGTAAAAGTCTGTTATATGTCTTTCACAGTCTCACCACTTTTTATACAGAAGGTTTCAAATTTTGTTTTTAGACCGGCTAATTTAGTTTGCTTTATTTGGTCATTACCCTCATATTTGGTTATAAGAGAATTCCACATCTCTTTTGCATTTTTAGCATTTGAGAACACAATCCATAAGGATTCATGTACTGCACCCATGATAGCATTCATGGCAAGATCATCTACATTTTTGGCAAGTTTGGACTCGATGGTGATTATGTTGGTAGAAGAATTATAGATCAGTGTGAAACCATTTTCTACGGCTTTCCATACTTCAATCAATTTCATATAGTTGGTCATAACTATTTTCCAATAACTAAAGTTTTTAGTAGCATGAGTTAACATGGGAGGTTCTCTAATAAATTTTGGTGTACATTGTGCCATATCTAGGATCTAATACAATAATCAAATTAAGTGTATCTTAAGTTGATTTTCCTACTCTGATACCATTTGTTGGTCCCAAAGGCACCTAGAGGACTTTGCAACATACTTCAATCAATTTCATATAGTTTCCAATAACTAAAGTTTTTGGTAGCATGAGTTAACATGGGAGGTTCTCTAATAAATTTTGGTGTACATTGTGTCATATCTAGGATCTAATACGATAATCAAATTAAGTGTATCTTAATTTGATTTTCCTGCTCTGATACCATTTGTTGGTCCCAAAGGCACCTAGAGGACTTTGCAGCACACTAGTAATGCCTCCAGATGCCAAGAGAAAAGGGTAATTGCAACCTTAATACAACACTCCATTTTATGTTTTTTTGTAGCACTCTAGTAGTGTTTTCATCCGGCAAGAAAAGAGGGTAGTTGCAACCCTAATGCAACTCTATAATTGAAGGTCTTTACAGTACTCTAGTAGTGTCTCTAGATGGCAACAAAAGAGCGTAGCTGTAACCCTAATACAACAAAGAGTGCTTGTATATTTGCATATATGTTGTTAATGTCTATATTAATTGTTGATAAAAAGATCATATAAAATGAACGCATGCATGGTTATTGTTGTTTTACTATCTATGTTTTAAAAATGGCTAGCAAATATATATATATCATGTAAGCTAGCCCGTAATACAAGAATTAATAATAAAATATAATAGTTACATATACATCACCATCGGCTCAAAAGTTAATGACCGCTAGAAAACTACGACGTACCAACGCCAATTCAAACAAAAAAGATGGTGCAAGACACTTTTACAATCGGCTATTAAAATTCAACAGACAACGTTAATTATATTTGTTGTTGGTGGCGAAACAAGAGAGATGGCATTGGGTAGTCAACACCAATGGCCGATCATGCGCTGCCGATAGCATATTGATTAATGCTATCTGTTTTGAGCCGATGGCATATGCGTATACCTTTTTTATTAGGTCAATAGGCAACGGTTCAGAATCCAATAGCGGAACGCAATTTCAACCGATAGTGAAGTGTTTTTATGTAGTAGTGAAAAAAAAAAGCATGATGAAAACAACAACTGACCATTGAATGCAAGTTCCTCGTATCTGTCAAGCATCGTCAATTTGTCCCTTTGGCAGCTTTCTGTTGCATCTTCACTGATTTAATCCATTCTTAGCCACCCCAAACAGTTTGGGTCTTTTATATATATACAACTTCTAAATGCAGGATTTTCTACCCATGTCAGACTTTTTAATGTTTCCTTGCACCATTACCGTGCAATGGGAACATTAAGCATTCTCGTCAGGTGTTCGATGAAGTTACAAAGTGGAGGTTGAGACTTGAGATCCACTGTTATTAGTTTCAATACCTTGATTGGTGGCTATTGTAGAATTGAAGATTTGGGTTATGTGTTAGAGTTGAAACAAACAAAGGTTGAGCATGGAATCGAGGCCGATTTGTTTACTTATACTTTTTTTATTAAGGGTTTCTGTAAATTTGCGAGCCCGATATGTTTACCTAGATGGTCACAAATTTTAAATGGGTGTAGAAACAATTATATTCTCCTAAAATAAAGCATTCTCCCTGTCGGCCCAAATAGTCTTAGTTAAACGGGCCGTGAGCTTACTAAAGTAAAGATTTTCATTTTGACATGTAAATACTATATTCAAACCCCAACATTGGAGAATCAAAACAGAACTGTTCTTTGTGGTAAGATTTTAACAGAGCAGTTTTGACTTCATGTAGCGCACGGACTATGGAATCTAATTAGCACTTCATATGAAGAAGTTGAAAATGCTTCTTAAAATCTTTACCTACTTTTTACCAAATGCAAATTCAGAACATTCTTGCAATATTAACAGAGATTAATTAAATCATATGAAACCAAATATGAGATATCAAGAACCATTCATGTTCATAATTCATATGAAACTGTGTTGTACATGTATAGTCAATAATGGGTTTTATAATTTTTGATACAGTCAATGATTTCTGTAATTAAATCAGGGGGCCAACCACTTCAAAATATTATAAACACTTAATGATGTTACCCAATCTCAGCATAAATTAATTATTAATCTACACAAACAGAACTTTTCAAGCCCAAGGTAGGAGTCTTGGAGCCTATGGGCTTCATGTAAAGGGACCCACCTTCAAGTCAACCCAAGTTATATATATATATAATTGTCGGACTCAAATCTTGGAATCATCTGATTCATTTCAAAATCCCTACGCACTTTATCCACACGAATATTAAAGCAGAATGCACAATTAATAAAGCAACTGCCCATAGGAGGCGGACCGTTCCCTTTATTATAATTATGTACACATAATGGTTTTTTTAATTACTTGGGCCGGGCTGGAAGGAGAGGCAAGTTATCATTTCAATCTTCATGCAATTAATTAAGAGCTTTTCAACAAACTAAGTACCAAACACATTAAAATTATTATAAACACATAATGATGTTACCCAATTTCAGCACTAATTAATTTATTAATAATTAATCTATACAAACAAAGAACTTTTCAAGGTCAACAGAGAAGTAGTCATGGAGCCAGTAGGCCCCACAAGGGACCCACCTAACCACCTTGGATCAAGTCAACCCCAGGTAAACTAATCGTGCACACCATCTCACAAACTAATGAATGTATATATATGTGTGTGTGTGTGTGTCTTTCCCTTATCTCCAATTCTTGTATTAATTAACAATTGCATTTTATATTTCGAAAGTTTTCTAACAATATCCCAATTATAGTATTAAAAGTTTTACTCGTATATATAATTTTCATACAGAGAAGAAAGCACTTTGTTAAATGTAAAGAGGTATATATATCTTCCCCATGATTCAATTAATGGAGAGGGTATAAGGGTATGTTTGCAAAGTGGGTCCCACATATCATAATCATAATCCAACCCATCCATATCAGACGTGCATGCAGCACTAAAACCCTAATTAATCAAACCAACAAAAAGTCTTCGTCTCTCTCTCTCTCTCTCTCCTGTTTTTGATTTCTTACTCTCTCTCCAAAACAAAACTATCTTTCAGACATGGTTTAATTAGGAGACAGTGCAGGTACATACATATATGTGCTGAAACAATGGCATCTGGTCACTGCCAGGTGGGCCCAGTGCCGATCCGTGCACTTCTATTACTACTACTCGCATTCTCCCTCTTCATCGCTCCAATCCAAACGCAAGATCTGAATTCGGACATATCTGCTCTACTTGCCTTCAAGGCATCCTTCGGTGTGAAAATCCCATGGGATCCAAACAAAGACCCGTGCACTTCTTGGAAAGGAGTTACATGTGAATCCAATCGCGTAACCGCACTGAGGTTGCCAGGTTTCAGTCTTCGTGGCGACATCCCACAATCTACCTTAGGCAACCTAACCGCACTCCGTGTCTTATCACTTAGGTTAAACGGTCTAACTGGGCCCATCCCGTCAGAGCTCGGTGACATCACGACCTTAAGCATTGTAAATCTCTACGGGAACCAATTGTCGGGTCAGATTCCATCGACAATTTTTTCCCTCTCTGGATTGACGCAACTAAACCTAGGTAGTAACCGCTTGTCTGGTCCGATTGCACCTGAGTTTGCAAAACTGACACACCTCGAAATGTTATATCTAGAATTAAACATGCTCAAAGGGGAACTGCCGGATCTCAACTTGATGACTCTAAACACATTCAATGTTTCATTTAACAAATTATCCGGCCTGATTTCACCTAGTCTAAGCCGGTTTAATGCGACTTCGTTTCTTGGCATGTCTGATCTTTGTGGCAAGCCTCTCCTTCCCTGCGCAGGACTCACACCTGTCGGACCTCCCATTATATCTCCCTCGGCAAATTCACCACATGGTGCTGTCAAAAAACATGGGCTCTCAGGTGGTGCAATAGCTGGCATTGTCATGGGTTCATGCGTCGCATTGTTGGTGGTAGCATCTCTGTTGATTCTTCTATTGAGAAGACCGCAAGATAGTTACAAACATCCTTATCAAGGGAATTCCCCAAGTGCTGCGGTGGCACTATGCGCACAAGAAGCCATGGGATCCCCATCACCAACTCCAAGAGGGGCGCCGATTTCATCTAGGACAGCCCCGCTGGGGGCACCTGTGGTGGCAGCGCCACGACCCGTGCGGGCACCTCAAAGGAACGAAGAAAGTGGTAATGGTCCCCCAAAAAAGAGGTTGGTTTTCTTCGGGAGATCGAAGAAAACATACGACCTGGAGGATCTACTTAGGGCATCAGCTGAGGTGCTAGGTAAGGATAGCTAGGTCCATTGATTAAAACATATGCATTTGTCATGCTCAAGTTGTGAAGGATATATAAAATTTATTTTGTTATTGATCTAGGCAAGGGAGCTTTTGGCACAACGTATAAGGCTATGCTAGAGATGGGTCAGGTCGTGGTGGTGAAGCGCCTCAGAGAGGTGAACACGCCCGAAAGAGAATTCCGAGATAAGATCACGATCATCGGTGCAATGGAGCATCCAAACCTCGTGCCTCTTCGCGCGTATTACTTCAACCGAGATGAGAAGCTGCTTGTTTATGATTACATGCCCATGGGTAGCCTTTCTGCATTGCTTCATGGTACACTATCTATTCTATATAATTTCATCTCTTTGTTGTATAAAATATGTCTGATTTATTATTCACTAAGAATTTCAACATGGCTACCAGGAAACCGGGGCTCGGGACGGCCACCACTGAAATGGGGCACTAGGTCTAGCATCGCTTTGGCAGCGGCGCACGGCCTCGAATATATTCACTCAAGATCCGCTCAATCTGCGCATGGTAACATTAAATCCTCAAACATCTTGCTATCTGGCACCAACAATAGTTCCCCGGAATGGGCTAGGATCGCTGATCATGGCCTGGCCCACATAATTGGAGGTCCCGCAGCTGTCCCTATGCGTGGCGGCGCTTTCTACAAAGCACCGGAGCTCACTGACCTCCGTCGTGCCTCTCAGAAATCTGATGTGTATAGTTATGGTAGGCATTCATTTCTAAATTAACAAGTGAAAACACCCACAAACATAATTATCACTAATTAATTAAATTAATGGATATGGATACAAATATTTTTAAATTTTAATTATCATATAGTTTAACATATATTATGAAAAAAAATGATATTATTCACCACTGTAATTATGGTTTTTCCACTATCTGATCCGTTTTGCCCCTAATTAGCACTAATAAATTAAAATTAATGACAGGTGTGTTATTATTGGAATTGCTAACTGGGAGGGCCCCGGGTTATGCAGACGGTGGTGTCGATCTGCCACGTTGGATTCAACAAGATTTCAGTGACCAGTTGCTGGATGTCGAGCTATTGAGAGAGAATCAAATTGCAGTGCAAGAGATGATGCGGATGATGCAATTGGCAATGGAGTGTGTCGGCTTGGATCCTGATAGACGACCGACAATGGAGAGCGTGGTTCGTCAAATCGAGGACATATGTGACTTGGTGAAATCTAGGTCAGACAGTATGGGATCCTCTGTCGATGACTCCGGCGAACAGCCTCTCAATCGGAGCGGCAAATTTGTCTGATAGATATGATTAAGTTGAGATATTTCAATGGTAGATTAATTAATTATGTCTATTATTCTTAATATATTCATTTTTCCTTCCTTCTTCTTCTATTCTTTTTTTATGTCCATTCCTTACCTATTCCTTTATAGTGAATTGTTGTTAATTATATTGACTTTTATCTAACACCCGTAAATGAAAATTTTCCTTCTATATACCAAGTCATCTTGTTTCCATTTTATATTACCTGTTGCCTTATTTTATCTAGTACATTTTAGGCTAAATATATGACAATTTTGAATTTTCTGTACATGATTGTTACTCATAATTAATAAAGCAATTGTATTCTTTTAGATTAGCTCATGCAAGAAATTTATATTGCTCACCATGCAACTGCATTTTATATCTTTGGAAAGACATATTTGGGCCTACCATGGCTAACTTGGCCCATTAATACCTAAATCTAAGTCTTGCTCCAGTTTTACCTATATAAACTATACTGTTATTTTTTTTATTGTTATAATAACTAATTAAGGGAGTACACTTCATAAATTATTGTGTTTATTCAATTTAATAGAAGTAATTATTTGTTTTAAACATTCAATTCAAAAGTTAAAAAGGCTTTGAATCTGAGGATGTAAAATTCATCATACAAACTATACTATATTTCTATATATGACAAAATAAAACACTGGCTAGTTATTCTATCTATATTCATCAAAGTTATTTTCGCATTAGATAAAATTAGTCTAAACTTTTAAATCACTGCAATAAAGATATTGGATTTTTTTTTTTTTAACTAGTGAATTCTACGTAATGTGAGATTGTGATAATATGCATATTATGGATAGACTTGTATTATAAATTTTTATTTTTATTTTTTAAATTTAAAAAGTTGATCATGATATCTTTGTAGAAATGTATATATATTTACAAATCAAATTTTATTATTTTTTATAGATAGAAAATAATTATTTTTCTATAGTCCAGAATTTTTAACCTGTCTAAAAAATTAGTAATAAAATTTTGAAAAATGTAAAATTGGATATCCTGGTATATTTTCACGTGAAGATCATTTTGAATGGTTCAACTTAATTATTTAAATTTTAAGACAAAAATATAAGTCTATATGTAATATACATGTTACCGTATCTTCACTTAGGGGTGTTCATCGGTTCGGTTCGGTTAAAACCAAAATAAATATAGCAAAATTTTGTTTGGATGTCAAAATATACAACTGAACTAACTGAAATAAACTTATCAACTAACACTACAACAAAGTAGACACTTTTTGCAAGGAAAAAAGCGCATTTATGACGGTTGTCCGTCGCAAAAAGGAAAAGCTAAACAATGAAGATAGTCCGTCACAAAAAGTCATTTTTTTATCCTCGCGAAAAGTGTCTCATTCTAATTAAAACCTAACCAAACAAATCAAACCGAAACATGAAGATTAATCAATAAAAAAATTGAAACTTTTTCTAAAAAAAATTTGGTTTGGTCTAACTGGTTTTAAACCGAACCAAGTAATATACATTATGTGGTGATTTTCTTTTTAAATGTTTAGTTTGGACTAAGGCTGGCAACGAATCGAACTTACCCCAGTTTTAGTTTGAGTTTGAATAAGAATCGAATTGAACTGGTTTGATTTATTTCGAATTGAACTAATTTCGAACCGAATTAATTGCGAACTACAAATTTTCTTGGCAGACCTAGTTATACCAGTAGATTATGAATAGTTTTCTTCTCGCGGAACAAAATTCACACAATTTTCTTTTTACCTTTCACGAATTCACACTAATGGATTATGGGTCATTTCAAGATTTCCTTACGTTTTCCGCTGTTAGATTGATTAAAATCATGGCATTGACCTAGTCAAATGGAACTTATTCTATTATTAATTTGTGACGTTGCAAAAACATTTTCCTAATATAAGTTATCATTATGTTAACAATTTTGAGCAATGATATAAGTTTGGTTCCTGCATTATATTAAAGATTAATGGTTGAATCCATTAGTTGCATTATTTGAGATTCGAACTTAAATAGTTTGCAAATCAATTTCAAACAAATTATACCCAGTTTGAGTTTGAGTTTGATTTGAATAAGTTTTGAACTGAACTGATTTGATTTGTTTCAGAACAAACTAATTTCGAATCAAATTAAACTTAAATAGAATCACAAATTACGAATTGTTTTGCCACTCCTAGTTCGGATAGAGGATGGATTTAAAAATTCCGATTAGTACAGTCTAACTAGTTTATAATTTCTAAACATAATCAAACCAAACTATTAAATTAGTTTTAAAAAATAAATAAAGTGAAGCGATCTATTTAATCAGAAAAACCTAACTCGTTTAATTCGAACTCTCTCAATCACTGTTATTAAAACTGGACTGGACCAGGCGGTCCAGCCAGAATAAATCAGAATGGACTTATTTTCAGTTTAGTTTGTTATTAAGATCGGATGTGCATTGAAATCATATATTTTCAATTAAACTGGTCATTTTTATCTATAAATGGACCCAGTGGACTAAAGAACCTACGGTTCAGTTTAAGGCCCCGTTCGATGAATCGTTCACCGTGGGAAAAAAAATTTTGCTCAGAGCTAAGTTTTTATTCCCACGGTGAACAGTAATTTTCAGTTCAAAATTTCTGATTCCCGTACCCATTCCTATTCCCACTGATGCAACCGAACAGGGCCTAAATGTGTCAATAAAGAGGAAAAACACTAGGCCACATGTGCTATGGAGTAATAAACTAAACTATAGTATCTAGACGGGGGCAGATTTACTGTAGCACAGGGGAGGGGGAGCAGTCACCCCCTCTGAATTTCAAGTTTTAGTGATAATCTATTAATACCAATTGACTTTGCCCTTTCCTGGAAATTTTTTTGCTCCCCTCTAAATGTTTGATTTGTAATTCAGGTTGAATTTAGTGTTAAAATCAAAATAAATTTCTTGAATTATAATTGGTAATATTAATTAAGTTATAGGATCATAAAATATAAGTCAGGTATTGGAAAATATAAGTCAAAATATTATTTTTTTTATCAAGTATCCAATTAGTTAATAGGTTTAAATCCAATAAGCTATTTAAACCTAATCCGATATCCCCCCACCCTCCCCTCAACGAAAATCCTGAATCCGCACCTGTACCTAGATGCACTTTAAATCACATGTCAGGACAAAAGAAATACATACTTTTCTCTCATCTAATAAAATTTTTATTTTAGATAGGGTCCGGTAAATTTGCTGCCAACAGCATTTCTGCCCAAGGTGCTGCGCCCCTTGTTTTATTTTGTGATGTCCAAATAACAAGTCCAAACCGTTAGATATTTAATCTATATTATAATCTACTTGGGGACCAAATTTAATATTTTTTGGAATTTTTTTACTATTTATTAAGCTGGTTTGAAAATCGCTGATTTCAATGCTGCAGAAATTTACTAAAAACAGCGGTTTTCAAACTAGCTTAATAAATAGTAAAAAAATTCCAAAAAATGTAAAATTTGGTCTCCAAGTAGATTATAATATAGATTAAATGTCTAACAGTTTAGCCATTACAAAATAAAAAAAAGGGGTGGCAGCACCTTAAACAGAAATGCTGCCGGCAGCAAATTAGCCAAACCCATTTTAGATATTATAACAAAGTCAATCAAGAATTATATACACCACAATTATTCATATACAAATAATAACGTGTACATACACACCTTGAAACAATATTTGCTATTATCTTATTATTAAGATTTTTATAAAATTTGTCATTGAAAGTCCAATTTGTTTATTCAAGAACTTGAACTTGAACTTATCTATATATTTATATTTGAGGAGATTCAAATGCTTTCATTTTTAAAAACTTTAATAACTAAAAATTTAAAACTTAGAAGTCAAAATAAAACCGTTGGATATGATTTACATCATTTTATCTATGCACATGTAAATATTATGACATTTCAACTTTGTTTTGGTTGTCATCAAGATATTGTAAAAAAATATACTAATATGAATAATTTCTAGACTTTGATTTTTCAACTTATTAATTTACATAAAAACAAAATTGAAATGTGATAATATTTTTTGAGCATACAGAGAAAATAACATAGATCACACCTAACGGTTTTATTTTGACATTTATAATTTAATTTTGAGTTATTTAAGTTTTTAAAAATGGAGGCACAAATAATGGGGGCATTTGAACCCTCCTCTTTATATTTTTGCAATACTTGATATTAAAAGCCCTAAATTTATATATTTTTAATATTTTAGTAAACTTATCGTCCAAAAATTTTAAATATTGGAATGCTATAAGTTTCTCTCTCTAAAAAAACTCATTTTGTCATTTGTTTATAAAATGAGTAGTTTTATTATATTTGTGGGAGAAACTTTTGAATAGTTCATAAATTTATTTTTATATTATATTATTTAATATGTATGTGTCAATTTCACTATATGAATTTTTATTATTATTATACTTATATCTTTAGTCGGGCATTTATTAAAAGGTTAACCACGTGGGCAAAATTGTCTTCTTGTTAAAAGGCGGTGATTGAATCTAAACTCAATTTTTTTTAAGAGAATAAAACACCACATATTTCACCTAATTATGTATTCTTAATTAGGTGTAACCAACGCATCAAATTTCACATTTTATAATTACAGTAAAAGCCAAATCAAGTACATGTCAAACACGCGATTTTTTCATAGCATTAAAATATAAACGAATTTAATATAAAAAGTTAGTTTGCTTGGATCACATTTTAGATTGGACGACGACAATTAATGTCAGCATTTCTATTATTTGCAAAAATTAAGTGTGTTATGTCATATATTTATTTATTTATTAATGTCAGAAAAATTAATCTTGAAACACTTGTACATTGTAACTCTTAAGTTGCTCTATAGTTTTAAAAATGTTTGACATTTTCGAATTAAGCAAAAAAAGAATTGATAATAATAATATAACTTCGATACGTTTTAATATTTTATATGTGAGTAATATTAATGTAATACTTTGATACAAATTCTGTAATAAATCTAAGTTGTTAGATGAATGACAAAATTTTATACTGCATAATATAAAATAAAATAGAATAAAAACACAATTCTATTCAAACAGAGAAATTAAAAATTGCAGATAAGAACAAAGCAGGCATTAGAGAAGACAGGTGTCATTTTCTTATTTTATGAGCCTTAGTGTGTCATTTTCTCATTGTATGAAATTAATATCTGGATCTGGGTTTTATTAGTAAAAGAATTTCCTTTTGGTGAATATTAATTAAAAACCTTATTATCTCCTCCAGTCCATAAAACGAGAGAGCCATTCTCTCTTTAATCACCTAATCTTGGACCAGACAAGAATCACCTAACATATCCGTTTCATACACAAATGGAGGGGAAATTAAAAGCTTTTCGGAAAGGAGAATGCTACTGTAACAAGTCTCTGTACAGTCGGTCCCAGAAAAAGTTAAGTTGTTTGTGATTCGCGACACGAACTATTACAGAAAATACGAAGTAAACAATCCCCATCTCCTCCAATAGAATCAGAATCTCATTTGTAGATAAGTGATAAGATTATCTTACTATTTACACCTTCAAAATTCACTTGAGTCACGCAACAAAACAAAACCCACACACACACAAACACGCACACAAAAAAACTGAGCAATGCTTCGCTCGAATCGTTTCCTTCCTCAAATGAGTCTGATTCAAAACCTTAGCTTTGGTTTTAAAGAAATTTGTTTCTCTCTTCTCTGCACCTTCATTCTGCCATACAATCTGTGCGTCATTTCGTGTCTCTTGATTTTGGGTTTATCAATACGGCATCTAAGTCCGAGGTGCGATCAATTCCGGAGAAATTTCTTTCTGATTTGGGGAAAGTTAACTCAAATCGGAAATGGGTTGTGTTCAAATGGTGGTTTGTGTGCATTTTGCGGATCAAAGATGCAATCTTTGAAGCTGAAATCGGAGAGAGATAAAGAGGTGATGGAGCTGATAAAGAAGCTGAGAAGGGAAAGAAAGGAGAAGAAGGTGGCAATGAAGGAACTGGAGAGAGAAAGAGAAGCATCGGCTTGGGCGTCAGAGGAGGCCATGGCGAAGATATCGCGATTACAGAGCGAGAAAGCGTTGGTTGAGAGAGAAGCGCGACAATATCGCGATTTAATGGAGAAGAAGCAATTGTACGATAAAGAGGTCATAGATTATCTCCAGTCCCTCGTACAGTGCATAGAATCAGATGCGTTGAGATTCGTGCGAAATGGAGATGATGAATTCTTGTCCGTCTAGATGTCATTAAATGAAATCTAGTCCGTTTTATGTGTTAATATTTTCTTCTTCTTTTTTCTCCAGAGAAATAGAAAAGTTTAAATCTGGTGTCATATTTTGGGTTAAGATATCGACAGAGCAGGTTTTAGCTTTTTGCAGCGCAGGAGTTACTTCCAGTGCTGTTTTAGCTCTATTGTGCTATTACTGCACGAAGTAAAGATTGCTGTGTTAATATACATTGACCACACTTTTTTCTCTGATGGGTTATTTTTTCCTTTCTGGGTAAAGATATCGACAGAGCAGATTTTTCCTTATACAGCGCAGGAGTCATTTCCAGTGCTGCTTTAGTTCGTCCATGCACCGCATGAAGTAAAAATTGTCGTGTCAATTTATATTCCCCATTTTCTTTTTTCTCTGATGGGGTTTTTTATGTTCCCCTCTTTTAGGTTAATAAAATGAAAGAATAAAATAGAGAATTGATTGCTTGAACTGGGATTATAGATTCAATGTTAAGTTGATCTGAGATGAAATGATAGAATGAAATAGGTATTATTCTACTTAATGTTAATTTTCAACTTAGTTCATTTTTTTATCCCTTTTAATCTCCGTGAATTCCAAAATTAAGGAACATTATTAGCCATAAAAAATAGAGACGTTTATACTAAAAATTTCAATTTGTTATTTTAATTACTTTAATCCCTAATTATTTCTTAAATCCTGTGTTGAATCACAGCAGAAACACAAAGAACCCTAACATGTGGGAAGATTTTAACAGAGCAATTTCACTTCATGCAGCCCACATATAAAGAGCAAATAGGAACAGCCCAAAAAGGCCCAAAAATCTAGGTAAAAACGAAACATCAACTTTGCACACGAGTAACCCAAGAAGTATGGATTACAAACAATAATTCACATACCAACCAAGCAGATATTTCAATTTCAACTAGCACAAACTAAAATTACCAGAAAAACCAGAAACACCAACAATAACATTTCTCATTTTTTTTTGCATTTTTTTTGGTTTCATACTTTCATCCTAAGGCAAACATTGGAGAGAGATTTCATTCAAACCAATCCTTTTTACTGCCCATCAGCTTTTGGTGCTGCTTCCTTGATCTCGTCACCGACATCCTCCTGAAACAATTTTTTTGTTAAAATTAAGGAGGAATTTGAACAAATGGTTCATTTTCCTATAGAGAGAGATAGAGAGAGAGAGAGAGAGAGAGAGAGAGAGAGAGAGAAGAGAGGGGGTAACATACAGAGAGGTCAGAGGTCCAGAGAGTAAGGTTATCCCGGAGAAGTTGCATTATGAGAGTGCTATCCTTGTATGATTCTTCACTCAAGGTATCCAGTTCTGAAATTGCCTCATCGAATGCCTACAATTTGAAAAAAAAACAAATCTAGAACGGTAAACTAAACAGATTTAACTGAAAAAGAATAAATAGAATTGAGTAATAAGTAAAGTACCTGTTTAGCAAGATTGCATGCACGGTCAGGTGAGTTGAGGATTTCATAGTAGAAAACAGAGAAGTTGAGTGCTAGACCCAGTCTGATTGGGTGAGTTGGTGCCAGTTCAGCAAGTGCAATATCCTAAGTGCACATAAAAACGGGATTAGCAAAATACTGGTATTATTTCAAACTGATACTGGTATGAGATGGTAAGGAAGGAAGGATGATATACCTGAGCAGCCTTGTAAGCTAACATGGTGTTCTCAGCTGCATCTTTTCTCTCCACACCCGTTTTGAACTCAGCCAAGTACCTGTTCCCGGTAGATAAGTTTCATTAGAGATGAAGAAAGAGATAGGGATTTTCATTGGATCCGGTTTATTTGGTTTTCAACCGAACCAACAAATTTTGGATTAAATGCGGTTCAGTTGAATTCTTATATTACTTTGGTTTTTTTTATATTTGGTTCTGTTTAATCTCTCTTATTTCAGTTCATCTGGTATATTAAATATCTTGATATTTATTTTGACAATTATTAAATGTATTTGTGTATGTGTTGAGTTTTGACCTTATGAAATTTAATCTCTCTTTTTTCAATTAAACCAAACAAACCAAACTCTAGAGAGAGAGAGAAAGAGAGAACCTGTGGTAGTCACCCTTCATTTTGAGGTAAAAAACCTTAGACTCAGCGCTGGCCGAAGAAGGCACAAGGTGAGAATCAAGAAGCCCCAAAATGCCGTCGCATATTTTGCTCAACTCCGCTTCAATCTTCCCCCTACAATTTTATTGTTCCCATTTTAAAAAACCACTGATAAATGGTACATGTATGAGAAAATTTCAAATATTTCTGATTGAGGCTATGGTACTATGCATAGCACACAGTAGTCCCTACTATGGATCAAAATCTTCATTTTCAAAGGCCAAACAACCAATCTGAACAGACCAGGTGCCATGTAACCCAGTATTAATAAATGAATCTCTGCCAGTGGGTCCACAAATGGTACAAACCAAGGAAAATGGTACAGGTACGAACAAAATTACAAATGTTTCTTTTGCTCACTTTAAAATCCATGTGGATTCTGATCAGACCGTCCGAATCTAAGCAGATATATTCTGTTACATTAGGTGATATGAATTCATGTAACCCAGTATTAATAAATGAATCTATGGCAGTGGGTCCCCTTTATAACAGTACCTGTATTCCTTAATGATAGTGACACGCTCTTCATTGCCACGGCTCTCCTCCTTCTGTTCAATTGAGGAGATGATGCGCCAGCTGGCACGGCGGGCCCCGATGACATTTTTGTAAGCCACTGACAGCAAGTTGCGCTCCTCCACTGTCAATTCCTCTACATCTACTGTCTTTGCCACCTTCTCCATGAACTCTACCATTTCCTCATACCTCTCAGCTTGCTCAGCAAGCTTGGCCATGTAGACATTCTCATCACGGGAAAGCTCAGCAGCTGGCGACATTTTCTCTTATATACTGGTAAAATAACAACATCTTTTTATAAGATTCCTTGAACTGTAATTCCAAGAACAGTTACAATAGGCAGAATAAAAATCTTATCAAACTGTAATCAGAATAAAATGCTGTTAATTTGACAAAAACATGCAATTTGGATTTAAGGAGAATATAGTACAGAATCTACAGATCTAATATCAGGAGTAACAGTTTCTGATTCCTGGTCTACCAGTAAAAAAATCAATTTCTGATTCCCGGATTATCTGCTATGACTAATAAATAACAACAGCAGATTAAAAGAAAGAACAAAAAAAAGAAATACTACATCTAATCCAAATCGCAAAATTTGAGGAATAGTCCCCAAATCAATCAGATCTAATAGAAGTATATGCAAGAAACAAAACCTAAATTGAGATCTCAAAATCAAAGGAAAACATCACCCTTTCCAATTACCTATTGAAATGATTTGTCGGATCTAAGATTTCTCCTCTTCTCTTCTCTTCTCTTGCTCTCTCTCTCTCTTTTATTTCTCTATCGCCGAAATGGTTTATCTGGGGAGGTGTATTTGACGGCTAGACAGAACATAAATTTCTCTGTATCCTTATCTTTATATATAATTATGTAGCGAGTCATTTGCACACCAATTTGAATCGGTACATATTTAATTATTTAATAGTGAGTCTCTGCAGAAGAATAAGAATAGAGTGCAAATTGCGAAGCCCTAGATGAAAAATCCGCTGCTATTCCTGTCGTTTGCATCACCATTTAGAAAACACCAAATCTACACGTGGCGAGATTCCAATGGTTGATCGTAACTGTCACTCTGTAGCGTTGTAGGGAATCCTTCTCTTATCAATTGGTGTAATCTGACGTGCTTCCAGACTGGCATTACAAGTCGCATGATGGACCTATCCAATCAAGTTTTGGATAAACATGGTGTTCGTCTCCGACGTGGTGCTACCAGCGTAGTTCATTACTGTTTTTCATGAACCATGTTTAGGAAACTAGTGAACATTTTTTTATACAATAATGCAGTGTATTTTTTAAACAGCAGATTGATTAGTAGTCTGCAATTGGTTCAAATTGTTTTTTAGACCGTTGAAAAGATTTTCCATGTCCGGTCCTCAACCAATCGTTGAGCCAGGAATAATAAAAAATAAATAAATAATAATATTTGAGATAGCTAGTGGCGTGTGGGGCCTGTGGGCCATTATGAAAGAAAAATTACAGGTTAGATAAGTTATAACAGTTGTAGAAAGGGAGAATTTCATATATGTCACTCAAAAATTGTGAAATTACGTATTTAGCATTTAAATTTCTATAATTACATATTTACCATCTAAAAATATAATAACTCACATATTTACTCAATTAATCAAAAAATGAGATTAATTAAGTTTAAGATTATATAATATAATTAATAACTTATTTAGTTTCTTCTTCTTCTGTGCCCCGATATATTATGCACAAATTTCTCTCCCATCTTTTTTTTTTTTTTACATAACTCTCTTTTTTGCTTAAACTCTCTCATCATCTCGTCTCTCCCGCTTAAACTCGGAGTGAAGGGGCAACATGCCAGCGTACTCGGATTTAAGGATTTCAGCTCCAGCATGATTGTCTAAAAACAAGATAACCACTTCAACTTTTCTAACAAAATAACTCATAATGAATTTGACGATGATATCGTAACCCGTTATCAAAGTAGTAATTGAGTTTCAGAATTTGTGTTTTGTTACTGGCTAAGTTTGAAATATCTGTTTTTAATATTTTATATTTGGTATAAATGAGAACGGTTATAAGGAGAGAAAGAGATGGTGCTAAGTTAATCCTTGATTAATTATAATTTTAAAAAAATTAAGCATAATTAATCTGAATTTTGGGTCTATTTGATATATACTAAGAGTAAAGCTAATATAAACTTAAGTGTACCGTACTCTTAAGTTTAGGCCTTTCGAGTTCTTTAAAAGTCATGCAGATTCTTTAAAAGTCGTGAAAGCACGACTTTAAAAGAAATCGAACGGCCTAAACTTAAGAGTACGGTACACTTAAGTGTATATTAGCTTTACTCATATACTAAACTTATATTATTGGATAAATATGTGAGTAATTAGATTTTTAGATGATAAATATGTAATTATAAAAATTTGGCTAATAAATATGTAATTTTATAGTTTTTGAGTGGTATATATAAAATTCCCTCTTGTAGAAAAATAAAAATAAAAATAAAAAAACATTTTCAATGCGTTAGGAAGATAGCATCAAATTTGACTATATACGTTGGATTAGCATTTTAGAAATTAGTCAATGTCATGCTAATAATTGATTTTTTTTTCTTTTAGATAGCATCAAATTTAAATATTTTAACAAAATAAGTATACTGAATTTGATTTTTATGAAAAACAGCTTGATGGAGACAGTTTATTATACAAGCAGTAAGCAAATGCATTTCTACAGTGGAGCTGTTTTTCATAAAAATCAAATCTAACATGCTTGTTTCGTTGAAATATTTAAATTTTATTTTATTTTTTTTTAATTCTAATAATTGCTTATATTAATTAATTTTTGAGCGATTGGAATTGACTGTTTGAGCTTAATAAATAGAAATTATAATGTACGACGTGATTGAGGCAAGAAAATAATGAAGTATTTTAACTCTACTCTTAAATTATATAAAATAATATTTGTATTCTAAATGACATAAAATTAACATATTTTCCAAGTCATTTGAATTCATAATCCATTAATTTATTCTTACATTCTAAACCAAATAATAATATTATTAATTTATTACACAATTAAGTTGACAATCCAATTGTGAATGAGAAAAGATGGGAATATGGTTGTGGGGCCAAATTGGTGCTGGTGGGTCCAGATCTAATCGATCACACCTAATTTTGGAACTTTGTCAAATTAATAAATTGAAGGACAAAAAAAAAGAGTTGTGAATTTGAGAGGTGAGCTTTGGACGATTCAAATTGAATTTGTGAGATGTGAAAATTCTCTCTCCAATCAATCACTTAATCTCATTTTCATGACCAAAACAAGGCACACAATTGACAATTTTTTATCTGGTTGGGAAAAAAGCAAACATTTTTGGTTTAAATTTGACAGAGAAATTTCGGTTTCTTTAGACAATTTTAAAAGAATCAAAACAAAGTTTCGGTTCCTTATAAATTAGATTGTACCACCAAAGGAATCCAATTTTTTTTTTGTTTCTTTAGAATTGTCTAAATGAACTGAAATAAATTTTTTTATTCCTTCTATGGGATAAAAATCACAATTTAATATTATTTGTAAATAATTTCTATCAAAAAAAAAAAAATCTATGTATCAACGGATGCCATTTCAAATTAATATTGTACATATCCATATTATTATGTTAAAATACAATTCAATATTTTTTTAGAGAAAGATAAAGATTTACCCAATTAAATTCTAATATTTATAGATATATCTCATTTGAGTATCGAAGATAAAAGCACTTGACAAATAAATTTAAATGAGTGAATTAAGTTAGATGCCTTTTTTTTTTTTTTTTTTTTGCAAACGTGAAATTTTATATGATGAATTTTCTCTTATTTGAATGGGGAAGGCGAATATAGAATTTACCTTCTCAAATAACGTACGTATGTGCAGGGCGGATCCAAGATTTTTATCAGGAAGGGGCACGAAAATAACGAATTGGATTGAATAGTTAATCAGGTTCAAATTCATTAACTAATCGGATATTAGATTAAAAACAATGCTATAATTGCTAATTTATAATACTCTGAGTACTAACTTTCAATACTCTAACTTCTAATCCTAATTATCAATTAAAATTCAAAAAGTTTATCATAATTTTAATCCTAAATTTAACATTAATTACAAACCAAAATTCTAGAGAATGACAAATAAAATTTCTAAGAGGAGCAAAATCGAACCGAACCTATAAATTTGTATAAAACTTTAAAATTCAGAAAAGAACAGTTGAATTCACTGAACTAAGCTGGATCCACCCGAATTTGAAAATGATGGTTACATCTTATCATGTGCATCAATGACTTGATACAGTTTCCAAATTGAAAATATAATTTTTCAAATTGCTGCCTGAGGTGACCTATTATTCTTTCTTTCTTCCTAACACTATGTTTGGATGGAGTTTTAATGGAAGGAATGGAAAGAAAATTTTTCCTTCAATCATGTTTGGTTGACAAAATTATGGTGGAGGTGAGGGGTACATGAGGAGAAATGATTAACCTTGTATAATTGAAATTTATAAAATCGATTTCCCTTCTAATCTAAACTATACTGGATGGAAAAAAAATTTTAATACAAATATTATGAGAGAAAAAGACACAAATGTCCAACCCTTTATATCTTCATGTATAATTCTCATCAAATTTTATTTACCACAAACCTAACAGCAGCCACTACGTTCTTCATTGAGTAGGTTCGTTATATATATATATATATATATATATATATATATATATAGACTGACTAATATGCTTTCGGCAGCACTTCGGCCGAAGTACTGCCATCACATTTTCGATTTTTCAAAATCCAAACAGTCGATCCGAACCGTTCATCTTGTTCTCCATATTAATATCTGCTTGGAGACCAAATTTTATATTTTTTGGAATTTGTTTGCTATTTATTAAGCCACTTTGAAAATCGCTGATCCAACGGTGGCTTGCCAAACAGTAAAATCAGGGGTTCACCGTTGGATCAGCGATTTTCAAAGTGGCTTAATAAATAGCAAACAAATTCAAAAAATGTAAAATTTGGTCTCCAAGCAGATATTAATATGGAGAACAAGATGAACGGTTCGGATCGACTGTTTGAATTTTGAAAAATCGAAAATGGGTGGCAGCACTTCGGCCGAAGTGCTGGCGAAAGCATATTAGTCAGTCTATATATATATATACCTTGTTTATTTTTTAAACATCAAGTTTGATGATTTTAATACCAATTTTTATTAGTGGTAAAATATTTTAAGTAAGATGTACGTAGTTGATTATCAATTTTGTTTTTTGTTTTTAGCAAAATGATGCTTTAATGTTAGTTCTTGGAATGTTGGCAATTGGAATAATAGCAATTTTATTTTTATGAGTTTGGTTATTTGTTTCTACATTATTTATTTTATTTTATTTTGTTTTTTTCCTTTGCTTTCTGATCATATACGTAAGTCTTGGACTTATGTTTCATATATGAACTTATGCTGGTAAAAATGTAATTAATAATTCTTGTTAATTATAACCATTTTAAAATAAAATATAATAAGAGACAATGATAGGGACCTAGTTGCAGTTTTTGTGCATTTTATTATGACAGCTGAATTGTTCAAGCTTCTGTAAACTAATTCATTCAATACCTGTTTCTTTGAAAAGCAGTACAAAAAAATACTGTGTTTTTCAAGTTGTAGAATGAGAAATTAATTTTAATTTCTTCTCTAAATACTGCAAGTAGGCTAGCTTTATTAGTTTCACCAAATAGACTTCAATTTTAATGAGCGAGAAGGAAGGAAAGTTAAATTTATTTTTTCTCATTAATCATCTAAACACGAAGAGATTAAATATATTAATCTTCATTTCCATTACATTCCATTCAATTCTTCACCTCGCCTTTCATCCTCTACTCTCCATCCAAACACGATGTAAAGTAATCAAAGGATAGTGACTGCAATTATCTCATTTTTTTTAATAGAAGCATTTGTTGTTTTATTTTTCTGATGACAATGCACAACTATAAGATGTACACATGCTCTGTTTAAGATTTTATATCAACTTTCTTTTTTCTTTAAAATATTCGTCTAACATTTCCTGATAAAAAATAAATCTAATATTAAAAAGATTTCTAATCATGTCAATATTTTTTTTTACACTTTCTTTTGAATCAAAGTAAAACAATTTAAAATATAAAAAACTCTATAATTGATAAAGACTAATTTATGTATTTTTCTAACATGAATTCTGTTTCTAATTAGAAAGGATATATATTTTATATTTGTCATGCTTAACATGTGATGTAATTTTTATAATAATGTAAGGCCATGTTTGTTTTGTTTCCAACACGTGGCGATTTTATCGGATTTTTAGTATAATAGTTGAAATATTTAAGAAACTATGTACATTTTAAAATTGTTCAACATAATATTTATGTTAAAATATGATTGGATATCAAATTTTATAATTTTTGAAAACCTTTTTACTAATTTTTAAGATAATTACAAAATTTGTGTTTTTAGATGGTCCATAATTTTATAAAAAAACTGTGATTTTTTAATTATCTTAAAAAATATTAAAAAGTTTCCAAAAAATATAAAATTTGATCTCTAATAATATTTTAACGTAGATATCATGTTAAATGGTTTGGATCATCTGTTTGAATTTTAAAAATAAAAATATTGAAGTACGATTGAGACATAAAATGCTGGAACATTTGAGTCCTTCTAAATTACAAAACAGATCTCCTATATTAACATTAGATTTATTTTGACCTAACATAGGTTATGACTAATTTAAATGAATGAATTAGGTTAGATGCAATTTTTTGCAAACATGAAAAAGATGGTTACATTTTATCATGTGAAGCAATGAATTGGGACAATTTTCAAATTTAAAATAGAAATTTTCAAATTGCCTTTTGGCTGCCTGAGGTGACCTATTGTTCTTTCTTACCTCCTAAAGTAATCAAAAGGTAATCAAAAGGTAATCAAAGGATGGTGACAGCAACCTTTTTTCTTTCTTTTTTTCTGATAAAATGCATAACAGTAGTCCGTTTCATTTTACTGAAACCAAAAGAAGTAACATAGTCTGATACAACAAAATAACATCCAGCATATGCTAAAAACAAACTAAACTAAAATAGTAGCTAGAATTAAGTGTCCACCAATAGATCTAGCAACAAAAGATATAACATATATAGTCTGAAAACTAGCTAATATAATTAACACAAACAACTTAAAGCTTGTTCCTAATTAGTTGTCTTCCATCTTCTTCTAGTGCTGGTAAAGGACCATGGAGTGTTCAGCATGTTCTTCTTCTGAACAAAAGTGGCACTAAGTACAATTAATCCATCCTTTAGATTTCAACTTGAGTTTAATTCTATTTTTGGTAAGTAACAACATGAAGACTCCCCTAAAATTTAGGTGTTCGGTGAGCTTAATTTCAAAATCTATCAAATCAGTTTCAAATGACGAATCTAAACTGTTAGAACTCACTTACCTTACGAGTGATTCGTCTACATATGAAAATTTTAAACATTCAAATTACTCTAGTATAAAGTCAATCAGTCAAAATTAAAAGATTAATAAATTAATTTTAGCACATCATTTTTTGAATGTTTTTTGACCGCTTGACTTTATACTAAATTAATTCGAATGTTTAAAATTTTCAATGTAGACGCATCACTCGTAAAGTAGACGAATTACAACAGTTCGAATTCATCATTTGAAACTAATTTAATAGATATTGGAATTAAGCTCACTAAACACTTTAGTGAACTTAAGAACACCCTAGTTCTACTCATACATATTATATTTAGCTTTTTAACAATTTCAGCCCAATAAACTCACATAAAACCCAAACATCACATCTCACATGTTACAATCACCACTTGTGCCTAGATATTTGCCATCTAAAGTGGAAATTTGCTTCATGTTTCCAAAAGATACCCCATATAGGTTTTTTCCAAAGCCAAAACACCCCAGTCATCAAGGTAAAATATATATATATATATATAAAAGAGATCAATTTATGAACCAGTTCTGGAAGATTGAAGACAAAAAAGAATGTTCTGTTGATAGGAACAAGAAACTGTTTATAGTCGTTGCAATATAATTAATTAACTATACTCATTCAAGCCATAGAATTTTTTCTTTTTTTTGTATTTTCTTTGCTTCTTAATTGTTATTTTATTTTATCATGTATGTAATATTATTTGTTGTGTAATATTAGAATTTACAATTTAACTCTATTAAATTTACAATCTATTTTTATATTTTATAGGCTTTTATTATATATAAAAGTGGGTCATATGGGTATTAAAATCCGATAAGTTAATGAATTTGAACCCAATTAGCTATTACAATCCAATTAGTACTTATCATGACAGAAATCCTGAATCTGCCCCTATATATATGTACAAGAGCGTAGTTAGACCTTAGCTTTAGACTATGAGGATCAAACGTGAATGAAAGTCAACGGGCCCGGATTGACCCTTACTAGCTCTGTTCCTGTAAAAATTTCAATTTATCTGGATCATATTTAATTCGGTACCTATTCAAAATGGACAATAATATTATTGTTGTTGAGAAATTCGTATTGTACTAATTTCAACGGCCCGGATTTAATTTCCACAATCCACATATCAAATCAAAATTTGAGATATAAATTATGGTTTTGGTGGGCATAAATTAAACAACAAAATTTAAGCAGCAGCCCAGCAATGTACTGCTAGATGCCATGTGCATGTCACGTGACAGAAGCTCCTCTTGAGCTTCTCAGTAATTAATGTTTCAATCTCTCTAAGAAAAATTTCCAAATTAAATATCTCCAGTCACAATACCAGTTAATTACATATCATACATAATTCAGTAATAAAGCAAATGAACATCACCAATTAAAGTAAATAAAAAGGATACAAGATCAAGATACATATACATTAATTAAATAGAATGAATTAGAGGGAGATGAACAAATTATATATCATACATAACTCAGTAATAGAAAAAAGAAAAGAAAAAAAGAACATCACTTTGACCCTTTTTTAAATTTGCATCTAGCAATTAAGGTAAAGAGTACATACTTGCAAAGAAAAAAAATTACAAGAAATTAAAAAAACAAAAGAAAAAATTAGACATAAGAGTCTAGTAGATGGAGATGAAAATAGAAGTGAAGATAAATTAATTAACAAATTAATCAGATGGAGATGAAGCCTTCCTTGATGAAGAGAGCAAACATGAGAATTAGGAGACCGATCGTGATGCACTGCGTGCTCGAGACGATCGTCTGGCTGTAGGAGAGGAGCGTCACCGCCGCACCGACACAACCGATCAAGAAACTAGTTATGCTCCTATCCATATCTTCTTCTTCTTCTTCTTTCTTTCCTTTCTTTCCTTTCTTTCTTTTTGGTTTTGATAAAATTTCTTGTGCTTCTTCTTTCTGTGATTTTGGGATTTGGAGGAATTGGGAATTGGGATGGTTTAATGAAAGTCAACTAGTTGAAATTGAACAATTAAAAATATTCTCTGCAATTATTGAGAATTGTATGGGTTGTGTAGTCGACACTTGTCTTTTAATTTGACATAGAGAGCACCAATTTGATCTGATCCAGGCCCATTTTAGGCTTACAACAAACCCTTTTAGGCCCATTATACAATTAATCTTGTATCTTCTCTACTTGAATTTAATTCAATTTATACAATTGACTAGTTCTGATTTCATTCAGAAAATTGGCCATTCTTTCTATAAAATCTACAACAAGAAATTAAATGGCACAAATTTTATTAATTTCTTGTTCTATATCAGAAGAGAGAAAAAAAAATATAGGATTCATAATCACATCCCTTAATAAAATAAATTTCCTTGATGCAAAAAAGAATTCAAAAATTCAAAAATTCAAAAATAACAAATATGAACAAGATATATTTACCTCTTCATTTCCTCTTACAAGAAGATTCATTAGTGTCACTACTACCAGAGGATATATTCACATTCAACGATTTCTTTTGCATATCCTTTCAAGATCATGAAAAAGAGATGGCGAATTGGATCCAAAAATGAATTTGTAAGAATATGCATAAGAGAAGAATCCATTTCCACATAAAAACTATTCATTCTTCTTCTAATTCGCCACATTCTTTCATGATATTCTTGCTCAACCTTCAAATCTCCAAATGAATCTACTTGTATTTGTATATATAATTTGTAAGAAACACAAGAAAGTTTCATTAACTATTCTTTTCAATTTTCCCATCGGTTCAACTGCTGCATTAATTTTCTACAGTCAATTAAGTACATTTGCTTCAAAAAGAGAAAAGAGAATGACAAAAGCAAAATGGAAAAATAAAGAAGATTAAGTTTTTTTTTTGTTTGAGCAAAGGTGTTATTGTAATAAAGAATTTCTCACATCCGGGTTTCGAATCCATGATCTCTCACATAGAGACCACGTGCCTTTGTCACTAGACACATGCATATTTTTGTTCTTCCTACCATAGTGACAAACAAATAATTCAGATTCGGTTTGGCGGTGTTAAAAATTTGTGATTAGAGTATAATTTAGAAATAATTCAGTACAATAAGAAAGAAAGAAAAACCCCAAAAGAAAAGTCACCAAAAAAATAAATAAAAAATTAATAACCATGCCTCTAACTTTAATACAATGCACATCAATGGATACAAAGTTAATAGCAATACAAGATCCAAAAGTAGCACCTGCCCTGATATTAGCAATTTATTATCCTATTAACTTACAACTTTATAAATGTGTAGTGGCCCCCACATGCAGCTGCCAAATCCACGTGATTCACTCAAAAAATTGAAATTGCCCAGACGAAATTATTTCCCTCTCTCTCGAGCGCGATATTCGCAACGAATTGTTTCAAACAAAATACGAATAAAACGTAAAATTCATAAAATTCACGAATAACTCACGAATAATTCGTTTAATACGCGAATTATCATTTTAGTCGCTGTTTGATACATTAGTGGGTTAAATTCGTTTAATTCGCAAATTCTTACTTGAATTTCCCTTTACATCAGTACTCAAAACAGAAATTGAATTTTGAAAGACATGCATCATGCATGTGATCACAGTACACTGGCTGTTTCAGGTTTCCTACTTTGGATATGATGCATGTGACGCTAGTCCAGATCTCCTGTGGTGATTATAAATGCTTCACATTCGTGTGGCATTTCACTGGTGTAGAGTTGTAGAGTCCATAGTAACAGATGATTAATAGTTAGGGTTTGGAGGGGTTTAAAAATTATTGATTTGAAAATAATTCAGATATAATTCGGAAATGATTCGGTATCCCAAGGAAGCAATTTTTTTTTTAAATTCACATTTTTTTCGTGAATAATTTGTGATTTGTGTTTTATTCTCAAATAAAATGTGTAATACATTTTTTTTCATTTTATGAGATATTCAGTTTGGAAACATCAAAAAACAAATTATACGTGAATTATCTACGAATTATGTTACTACCATAAACTAGTTAATTTCTTTTTAACCTTACCACTGATGTAGATGCTCTAAGTGTTAACTTATTTATTTATAAACTATATATAATTATCTATCTATTAAAATAATAATACATAATTGTTAAAACTAAACTTTATTGGTTTTATACATAAATTAATATAGATGTATATAAAATAACTGAAGTTTAATAGTTTTTTTGGGTAAATTTTACCGGAGGCCATTAAACTTTGTTATTTGTTATAAATTGGTCACTCAAATTTGATTTGTCACTTTGTAGCAATTGAATTTTTTATTTGTCCCAATCAAGTCACTCTATAACTTTTTCATCTAAAATATTAATGAAATATGTCCATTCTGTCCAAAATAAGAATGAGAAAGGTATATTTAATTAATTTTTAGATGGAAAAGTTATAGAATGACTTGATTGGGACAAATTAAAAGTTCAGTAGCTATAGAACGATAAATCAAACTCGACTGATTAATTCGTGACAAAGAACAAAGTTTAATTAGTGACTTCTAGCAAAAATTTACCTTATTTTTAGTAAAGGTTGGAGGTCAAGACACCTAATTATTTAATATCCACGAAGAATTCTCTATCAAGTTTTCGAACATGTGATCTCCCATGACAAATTTCATGTATTTAATTTAACAGATATATAATCATCATTAATAAATAACGAAGTGAACAATTAGATGAGCAGTTAATGTATTAAAAATTAAATGGGCCAATTGTATTAGGCCTGGGCAATGGGCTTATTTGGAGATAATTTAATAATTCTTTGTCATTGATCAAATGTTGAAAAAACTTAAACTCAAATTTTTATTAATCAACTTAATTAATACACAATAAATATGAACTATCATTATAAGAATGAGACACTTTTTGCGAGAGAGTACTGTCATAAATGCGCTTTTTCTCTCGCAAAAAGTGTATACTTTGTTGTAGTGTATAGAGATGATATTTGTAATTTTTCTTTCTTTTTTGAACAAATATTTTGTTCGCAATAAAATCTCTCCCTATATATAAAAAAAAACAGTATACGTGTTGCATTTCATGTGAAATTGTGATCAGACAATTCTATTACAGAATGTTTTTTTATTTCT
The DNA here is from genome assembly GCA_033356055.1 of Carex pumila. NCBI lineage: Eukaryota > Viridiplantae > Streptophyta > Magnoliopsida > Poales > Cyperaceae > Carex > Carex pumila. Next base: position 40,104 of record JARJHM010001000.1, on the reverse strand, counting down.
TTAGTTTGTAAATATCATTTACATGCAGAATTCTTCCTAACTGCATGTAACTAGGTTAATTACCTTTTACATTAATTACAATAACACAGTTTTAAAAATAAAAATTACAAATATTAAATTATTCATTTTCACATAATATATAGTAGAAAAACCAAGCATTTATACTAATTTGAACCACTCTTGAATTGATAGTAGAAAAACCAACCACACTAATTAATAAATTTTTCTACTAATTTATAATACTCTCCAAAAGCTTGGTAAATATATAGCTAACATTATTTGTCACCTATTATATATATCCAACAACAAGTTATAGATAAACTAATTCTAAACTTGTTTATTTAGTATTAGCTTATCTATTTTTGCTACATATTTATTGCTCATTATCATCCTTAATTTACCATGAAATCAATGATGAAAATATCCAAAAAACAAATTAAACACTGTGTTAATTATTATTATTTTTTACCACTGAGCTTTGGTAATATTTCAAGAGTGAGTCTATGGTACTATGCATATCACGGTTGGTTACCGTGCTACGGTCTATATTTGAGTTTTCAAATTCTAATGGTCAATCCGTACCGTTCATCTTGTTCTCCATATTAATATGTGTTTGGAGACTAAATTTTACATTTTTTGAAATTTTTTTACTATTTTTTAGATATTTAGAAAATCACTTGATCTGAAAATTCTGGACCACAAAAAAAAATAGTAAACAAATTTCAAAAAATATAAAATTTGGTCTCCAAACACATATTAATATAGAGATCTAACAAGATGAACAGTTTGGATCAACCGTTAGGATTTGAAAACTCGAATATAGAGCCGTAGCACAGTAACAAATTGTAATATGCATAGTACCATAGACTCACTCATATTTCAATATGAGTCATACCGATTTTGGATCCAAAGGAGAGTCAATTAATTAATACACAAATTAATTATTGCAACATACTGCAAATTAGCAGAAATGACGAAGCCTTGGTTGTAAAGGGAAATAAAGGAGGAACAGATTCAACCAATGCACGGCTTCCTTTTGGTGTATTTGTTGATAAGATTAAGAAAGCAATTATCAATAGTTATTATCTGAGGTTTCTTAATTTAATTAATGGTTTGAGTGATCTGGGGGTTGAGATTAAGTTTCCTAAAGTGGAAATGATATTAGTCTATAAGTCAATGGGACTAGTTGACATGTTTAGTTGAACTCTAACTGCTCCATTAAAATAAATATGGATTAATTAATTAACCAAAATATAATATATATCAATGAATGTTCATTTATGTTATAAAACCAGCTCTCATTCCCTCTTCTTGCATCAGCAACACTTGCAACCTTATCTCCTCTTAATTAAAACCCTATTTCCAAATCATAAATTAGCATTCTCTCTTTAATTCCAACAAAATGAAGGAGGCAGTAGAAATCGAGGAGCAACCACTAGCTTCAACTCAAAAGGTAGTACATGTCGAGAAAGGTGAAAGCTCTCACTCCCGAGCCTATGCGGCGGCACGTATACCGGGTCTAAACAGAGGGATTTCGATAATAGATTTGGTTCTTCGACTTGTTGCAGCGGTGGGGACGCTCGCGAGTGCAATAGCAATGGGAACAACTAACGAGACACTCCCGTTCTTCACGCAATTCATTCAATTCAAAGCCGAGTACAACGATCTCCCGTCCTTCACGTAAGCAATAATTATTTAATTAATTAATTAACATTCTTTTGAAGTACTTATAATTTTGAAAATATGTAAAATATATATGTATTTTGTACGGAAGGTTTTTTGTGGTGGCGAACTCGGTGGTGTGCGCATATTTAGTGCTGTCGATGCCGCTCGCAATCGTGCATGTAATCAGGAGCAGCGCCAGAGTGTCCAGGCTCATTTTGATCTTCTTTGATTCTGTTAGTTGCTCTCTTTATACATCTAATCTAATAAAAGAGTGAGGATATGGTAATATGCATAGCGCAGATTGGTCCGTACTATGAATTATTATTTTCATTTTTGAGGTCCTAATGATTAATTAGAACCATTCGAGAATATGTACTTGGACAAAATTTTATATTTTTTAGAATTTATTTACTATTTTTTTTAATAAGTAGAAAAATCACTGTTTTTTGGATGGTCCAGAATTTTCAAATTAAGTGATTTTTCACCTATCTAAAAAATATAAAATTTTGTTTGCAAGTAAATTTTCATACGGAAATCATATTGAATGGTTCAGATCGATTGTTAATAATTTTAAAATGAAGATATGGTCCATAGCACGGATCAATATATGCTATGTATATATAGTACTATATATAGCCTCACTCCTAATAAAATATCTAATTAAACTTTGTTTCAAATGAAATTCAATGAATGAATCTCATAATCTTGTATCTATATAGACGATGTTGGCTCTGTTGACATCCGGTGCTTCGGCAGCAGCGGCGATCGTGTACCTGGCTCACAAGGGCAATGTGCGGGCCAACTGGTTTGCCATCTGTCAACAGTTCAATTCCTTCTGTGAGCGCATCTCGGGCTCCCTTATCGGGTCCTTTGCCGCTATTGTCGTCATGATACTCCTCATATCGCTCTCTTCTTTCGCGCTCATCAGACGCTAGCGAGCAACACGATCGAGAATTATTAGCAATGCATGCTTCGATCATACATGTAATTTACTTTTGATTTTCAGGTGTAATTTGTGATCTATGTAATTGTACCGTGCTGCTTTATTTATTTATTTTTTTCCTGTTTTGTTTGTCTAAGTAGTGCCCGAAAGGAAAGGGCTTCTGATGTAAAGGATTGATTATGGTTGATTTGTGCTTTTGTTTGTACGAGAATTGTAATTCCCCTATATATATATATATATGTATGAAGAAATTAAAGAAAGGTTTTAAGAATACTGAAAATGTATGGGAAATTTTTTATTTTTAGTTTATTATTGTTTGTCTTTGTTGGTTCATGCATGGTGCTTTTTTTAATTTGTTTAATTTCTTTTTATTGAGTTTGGTGTTATAATTAGGGGGGGGGTTTATCAAAATGCTTTGGTCGACATAGACGTCTTATAAAAGCCATACTTAACCTGTCTAATTGTGTGCGGACTGTTTAGATTTATAGTTTAATTAAATTTATTAAGTTTTTAACTTTTTCACGCATCTCAAAGCTGATTAGACGGCTTGAGGGCTTTGAATAAAAATTTTCAAAATATCTTACGACAAAACCAAATTCCTAAAATTAATTAATGTTTTCAATTAGATAATTTGGACAACATCATAGAGAGAATTGCAACTTAAACAGCATCAAATTCATGAAAATACTAAAAAAAAATAAAAAAATTAAAGAATCTTGTCCTAGCATATATATGCATGATTCATACAGCTAAATTAGGCGAATGAATGTATTGGTTAAGTTGCCCCTGTGTATTTTTGGTTTAATTGTTTACAAGGAAGAAAAAAATAATAATAAATAGAATTATATGGATGTTATCCTGCTATTACCAACAAAGCAGCAAGGAAAGTACATACAAATTAGTATTAATCAAACCAAAAATGTGACAACATTATCCAAAGATTTGAGAGTCTTTTCATAGTATAAATATGATTCATACACCTTAGGTGAACGAATAAATCGGTCGAGCTCCGACATGTCATCGACCAACTGGTTCGCCGCTCTAACATATTCCTTTCGCCTTTCCTCCGGCACTATCTTCATCGCATTCTTCAAGTCCAATTCCAAATATGCCGATTTTGATCTCACATAAAACAACGCGTATCTCCACGCCATCCTTTCAAGCATCTCACGTAGCGTTCTCATCGCCTCGGCCGTGTGTTTAATCCTCGCTGCTGCTTCCTCCGATGTTAGACCCGGTTGGAAGTACTTCTCTCGGAACCACGATCTTGTACCCCATGCCAGATCTCCTGTGGTCATTTCGTTTGCGGCGTATGCGTTCTTACCACTAAAAGCTGATGTCATGGCAAGGAGTATACCAGCGGAGGTTAGCACCGCACGGCGTGTTGGTGCCACTGAAGGAGGGGGTGTTTTGGTGGAGGTGGCCGGAAGAGTTGCATTGGCTGTTAAGATGATTTGGTGCTTGGCAAAGCTGCCCATTTAATTTTTATTTAATTTTTTAATTTTTGAGGGGATGTGTTTTTGGATAGAGGAGGCCTGGATGGAGGGAAGGGGGTTTGAGTTGAGAGGCTAGCTTTGCTAGTTACATGACACCTGTCGTTTCCTTATCTTTACATCTTACATCTTATAATTGTTTAGCTACATGATTGAATTATGAGGCAAATTCAAAGGCCCAATAAAAGCCCAATAAAATGGAAGCCCATCTTATCCGAATAAGGATTTGCTACATATTTTGGATATTTGTTGAAGCCCTTTGTAGGATATATACGAAAGGTTAGTTTCATAGTTTGCAATTGAGATTAATGGGTTTGTTTGATTGCGACCTGAATCCGAGAATGCATTCTCTAGTGTTGCAGTCTCTTTAAGAACAAAGATACATTTGATTTCATGAAATGTAACATGATTTGATCATGAACATACATTTGATCACCAAATGAAATAAAATAAAATATTAAACCGAATGGGAAAATAAATATATGTAATGATTTAATATTTTAAAACTTAAAGGAAAAGAAAGACCATTAAAGAATATCAGGCACCAAATGGGAAGCTATCCAATGTAAGAGAAGCCAAGCCACCGAATTTTTTTTAGTAATTAATGTAATGAAACATATTTTTTGGATAAATTTTAACCAGAATAACATTTTAGTATCTTAATTAGGGTTCATTTGGATCGTCAAAAATAGCATGCAGTTAGCACTGTTTTTGGATTAGTGACTATTTTTCTCCACCATTATGTGCTTGAATCACTCTAAGAAATAGAGTTTCTTCTGAAATTAATTAGCGTTGTTCTTGCTAACCCGATTAAACAATGGAATAGTGCTAACCCCAAGTTAGCGCTATCCTTGTTATTCTTGAGGCTGCATCTAAACACACCCTTAGAGTCCAAACCACCAAAGCCTTTGTAGTTGCCATCTTAATATTTTAAAATTCTGATCTTACCCGCGACTATTTCAAAATTTCAATTCTACATTCCACGCAGATTGGATCTACGCAAAACCCATGAGTTGAAGGGTGTGCATAACTAAAGATTTTTGCGTGAAGTGAGGATGTGTGGGACACATTTTTCAAACAATTTTTTTTATTATATTGTTTTGTTTTAGGTTTTAGTTTTTGTAACTTTTAGTTTTATTTTAATTTTTGTTTTACGTTATTTTCTTTTATGTTGTCTGTTAAAACATTTTTATTGTTAGTATGAATAATTACGAATTAATGATCCCTACTATGAAAGAAGTCTAGGTCAATTAAAAGCAGAGGTGACTGAGCAAGCAATTATTATAAGAATATAACCCACAAGTAACTATCAAAGAAGTTTACACACAATTAATTAAAGGAGAGGCAACCCCCAAGTGATTATATATCAAGCAAGTCAAACACAATTAAAAAGGAGGCTAATTAATTGAGCAAGCCATTCTAATCATAATGATAAAGTTAAGAGAGAGGAATAAATGACCTAATATTAATGCTGCAAAATAGGTTGTTATAGCAATACCTCGTAAGTATGCTATTGGAATTAAAATGGAAACGGATAGATTAAGCAGGCTAAGCAATCAAAATAACAACTGGGTTACAAACTCATAACATTAATTAGTTTGACTTCATGACCTGGAACCTACCTTCTGCAATTAGTAATTCCAGCCCTGACAATAACAAGCCTACCAACTATCATGCACTGTTCTATAGCCTAGTTCTACTCCTAAATAAATTCAGTACTATATTTGCAATAGGGCCAATTAATAGGCGCCACTAGCAGAACTATTCTTCTTTGCCGTTTACCAACTTCTATGCCAGAACATTATTGCTGGTTCAGTGGTTGGGACATCAATTTTGGAGGAAGACTTTGACCTTTTAATTTACCTCTTATACTCTTTCTTCATATAATTTAAGAAGGGAAAAAAATGATGCAAGCAATAACTAGTTAACTGCAGTAATAAAAAAATCATCAAAATGGCCTATAATCACACAGACTATCTTCATTGGATAACCACCAAGCTTCCATATTTCATAGAAGAGAGAGAGAGAGATTTACTTGGCAGCCTGAAAGCAAGGTTTCAAAGAATAAAGAGAGATACTCCTTACTGTGGCCATTTCCATAATCACCATTCACATGGATTCTTCTGAAATGGATACTGGTACTACCATACTTGATTTAAAAATTATTTTTGTTTGAAGCAATTCACTATAAATTCTATTTATGTTGCACCGCATTTGGTTAAAAGAACTTCTATATGTGAGTAATTGTAGTTTGACCCTAACATTGTCCCAAATCTTGTTTGAATTTAGTGCTTCCCAATTTTGAATTTTAAAAACCTTTGGACGGTAGTATAGTTCCAATATTACCTGGAAACAAATCTGCTGTGATTCTCACAGGATCCTGCTTTTCCAAATCCACCAATTTATTTGTTTTGAGATTTGTGCATAGAAAACAACAGATTTTGAGATTTGTCCATTTCAAAACATAGAGAAATGGATATGGAAAAGCAGATTTATTACGATATTACCTGCCAATATCTATCAGAAATATCTATGTTCTCTAGATATTAGTATCAAGGCTCATATTTGAAGCATTTTTCTTTATATTAAAATATTACAGTTTATATAAAAAGAAAATTCCTTGTTATAAGTTATAACAACATTGTTTTCTTTAATGCAGGAATTGTACCAGAGTTTACTGAGACTTTTATTTTGACCCAAAACCAGGCTGTTATAAAAAATTCATTGAAAGACTTCGAAAACAGTTGCAAAGTGGTCGGTTTTCAGGTGGAGTGCCGTTGCTCCACGAAGAACAAGACAATCAGCACAAATGGTTCCATATTGTTTTAAGGTCTGGTGACAGTCAGATCACACTTCGCCTCCGATATGGCAACGTCTACCTGGTTGCTTTTCAAGGTGCCAATGGTCAGTGGTATGAATTCCAACCTCACAATGATAACCCTCCATTGTTCTCTAATTCAGTCGTGCTCCCTTATAACAGTGACTATCCGCGTGATAAAACTGCATTCGCACAGAATACTGTGGTAGGTGCAACTGCACTTGCCCGTGCAATAAGCTCACTCGCCAGTCCCAATTTCAACCCCAGAAATGGGGACAACAGCCAATTACTGATAAATCTAATGATAATGTTACCAGAGGCAATTAGATTTCGGACAGTATCAGATTTTGTGAATGCACAGATGCACGATCCAAATACACCAGACTCAAAAATTGGCACCAGGATTGAAATCCTAGTCCACACATGGGGAGCACTCTCTTATGAGATGCGGCGATCTGACCTTCATGCAAGCTTCCGTGAGTTAACTGAAATTGGGATTAGCAGTGCAGATGCTGCTGCAAGGTTGCTAGGCATCTTGCTTTGGAGTAGTAAGATACCAACAATTTCTGAAGAAGCAAGCGAAGTGTTGGTGACCTCCAAAGGTCGGAAACTGGTGGAAATATTCTCGGTGAAAATCCTTAATATTGACAATGAGAATCCAAATCATCTTTAATTATGGAAAGATTCAGGTCAGTGACAGGTTCAGCACCCCACAATACATATTTGATCGCACTAAGGATAACATGCTGAGCATCGGACCACAGGTGAGGCTATGTGTCGTGTTAGTTTTTTTTTCATATTTTTGCTAAAAATATAATTTTGATACATAATTATTAGAAGAAGGTTAGTAGTAGTACCTCATCTACAAATATAATGTGGAGCATATTCAAATTAACTTTTAATTAATTGTCAAATAGAAATTAATTACTAACTGTACTAACCTTAATTTAAAAAAATATATATTTCTGGTAGGATTACGTTCCTCTTACAGGTCCAACAAGAGCAATCTCAGCATATCATAGCTTTTACATTGATGTTTCTCTCATGGACAATGATGCCTTGTCCAGGAATGACGAGGTGAGCAACAGGCAGTTGATATGGAGTTCTTCTGATAAAGTATACAATAAACAATTATCAGCGCAAGTTAAGGACAAATATGGCTCGATAGATTTAAGCTATGCCGTTTATAGCAATGCGGTCACGGCCACTGTTCAGGTTAAACTGATCAATGCGAATAATAAAAACACAGCAGGTGTCTACGGAAATATCAAAGCCTCCAACAATCTTTCCTGTGTATTCATTGATCTTTTTCACCAAGATGACAATGGAAAATTTGTAGATGTTAAGCCTCTAGAACTGATACCTTTGTTAAGATCTGTTGTGGTTGTTCCTCGCACTTCTTCAATCACAGTTTGTGTTGATCTATGGGACGGAGACTGGCTTTCTGGCAATTGTGCTGCCATTGCACAAGGATCAGTAACTTTTAAGGCAGATACCTCTGTCTGCAACACTGGTAGAATTAGTGGCGAGTACGGTGAGTGCGGTGAGGTCGAGGTGATGGTAACTTGGTCATCCAGTTCGGCCTGGAAATGTCCTTCGAGTGCATAATGCGAGCGTCACTGGTCACATATGATGATTATTGCGTTTTCATGTTACTTCGTAAACTTGGTTCTGGGTTGTACCCTTCATGCTGTTGTGACCAAAATAGTTCATTTGTAATGTTGTGTATTGTGAGATCTTGTTTTCTTCGAATGGTATAATTTGCATTAGAGTAAATTACTTTCTTTCAGAAATTCAGTTTTCTTAATACTTAAATTTTAATAGATAGTAAAAAAAAAAAATTCAAAAAAATATAAAATTTGATCTACAAATACATTTTAATATATCCATTATATTGAACGGTTTGAATTAACTATTTAGACTTGAAAACTTTGAAAATGCATAATATCATCCAATGCCACTAAAAAAAGGTATTATCCGATCCCTCCTCATTTTATTTTTACTTTTTGAATTAAGGGTCAAATGTTGTGTTTCAGTAATAATGGATTACAGTAAGTACACAAGCACTGGAGTCTGGACTGATGAATTCTATTGGTACACAGTTGTCATCTAACTGGCACCATATATTTGATGCTTGGTAAAGCTGCCCCCCCCCCCCCCCCCCCCCCCCCCCCCCCCCCCCCTTTTTTTTTTTTTTTAAATATGGGACTTGAGAGGTGATGCATTTTGGATAGAGGAGGCACAGAAGGGGGTTTGATTTGAGAGGCTAGCTTTGCTAGTTACATGACACCTGTCGTGTTTATCTTTACACCTTACATCTTATAAATCTTTTGCTACATCTTTTTACAGAATAATCGATTGAATTATGGGGCAAATTATTAGGCCCAATATAACCCAATAAATTGGCAGTCCATCTTATCGAAATAAGGATTTGCTATATATTTTGGATAACTGTTGAAGCCCTTTTTCGGAATACGAAAGCCTAGTTTTCAATGGAGATTTTGGAATTAATGGGTTTGTTTGATTGCGACCCGGATCCGAGAATGCATTTTCTAGTCTTGGGAAATAAATCAGCTCCGATTCTTTGGAACAATCGCAGGATCCTTACAATTTCAAATCTCACCATTTATTTTTTTAAATGTGTACGAATCTCAAAATTAATTATTTTCTCTGCACGAATCTCAAAACAAATAAAAGAATGGATGTGGAATTGCAAGGTCCTTGCGATTTCAAAGAATCACAACAGATTTATTTCCCTAGTGTTGCAATCTCTTTATGAAGATTCGAACAGTTGGTCTGATAAAATTGCATTTGTACGAGAAATTAAAAAAAAATATTACTATTATGACAACAGTTAAAATCAAGGTTCTAAATAGCGTTTATAGCGGTATAGCGGGGAGACAAAAAAAAAAAAAGCTTTAGCGAATAGCGCAGCTATAGCGAAAGCTATCACAAATAGCGTTTTCTTATTTCAAAAATTATATTTTATATTTCTACTAATAGTAAACATGTCTCATTGAGAGGAAAAAAAAAAAACCAAATTGATTAAGAAGTTATAATAATATTCATATTAAAGTTCAATTTCTTACGGACAATGTCCCTAGGCATTGTTTTAATTTTTCATTTTTGGAAAACCCAACAATAATGCATAATACAAAATTTAATTGATATAGTGGTATAGCCCGCACATGTTCCATTACATTGATATAGTTTGGTAAATTAAAAAAAAAAAACCATCTGGATAATAATGCCCATTAAAATTGCAAAATCATAAGTCTGTGTAGCATAGCGGACCGCTATTACTCCATAGCTTAGCTTTCTATGTCCAAAACCGTTATAGCTAGCTATTTAGAAACTTGGTTAAAATAAATGTAATGAACTTCTTGCATAAATTTTAACCTACACAACATCTTACAGTCCAAACACCGAAATTATTTTTAGTTACCATCTTAATATTTTCAAATTCTAACTTTATAAGTGACTATTTTTCGAAATTTCAATTTTACAATATTCCACACAGATTGAATCCGCACAGAATCCCAGCGTTCCACGCACCACAGAGTGAGGATGTGTGGAACTAGGGGTGTTCAAATTTGGCAAACCAAAGTTATAATTCGGTTTAAAAAAAAAAAAACGAATCGAACTGAATTAGTATTGCAACCGAACCGAGCCAAACTGAACCAAACCGAAGTTTTATTTCGATTTGTTCGGTTCAAACCGAAATATATTAATGTTTTTATTTAAAACAATTGATTTATAATAAACCAAAATATATTAAAAAATAAATCGGAGTATTAAAAAATAAACTAAGCTATTTAGAAATAAACCAAATATTTAAAGCAATTGATTAAGAAATAAACCGGGTGGTTCCGATCAAATTCATATTATATGAAAGTTCGGTCGGTTCGGTTATTTCGTTTTTGAAAATTTTCAAACCGAACCGAACCGAAGTTATAATTCGGTTTTGAAAAGCCAACCGAACCGATCCAATAAACCGAAATAACCGAACCGTTTAAACCGAACTAATTTGGTTCGGTCCAAAACCGATTAAACCGAACCGTTTGAACACCCCTATGTGGAACTAGGGGTGTTCATCGGTTCGGTTCGGTTGAAACCGAACTGAACCGAATTAGCATTGCAACCGAACCGAACCGAACCGAACCAAAGTTTTACTTCGGTTTGTTCGGTTTGTTTGGTTCAAACCGAAATATATTAATTTTTTTATTTAAAACAATTGATTTATAATAAACTGAAGTATATTAAGAAATAAACCAGAGTATTAAGAAATAAACTAAGATATTTAGAAATAAACCAAGATATTTAGAAATAAACCAAGTATTTAAAGCAATTGATTAAGAAATAAACCGGAGTATTAAAAAATAAACCGGAGTGGCTCCGATCAAATTCATATTATATGAAAGTTCGGTCGGTTCGGTTGTTTCGGTTTTGAAATTTTTCAAACCGAACAGAACCGATCCAATAAACCGAACCGTTTAAACCGAACTAATTCGGTTCGGTTCAAAACCGATTAAACCGAACCGTTTGAACACCCCTATGTGGAACCCTAATTTTTTTAAACAAAATTATGGATGCATATAGATATGGCACCTGAATATATATATATAGGAGCAGACCATCATCATTTAAATTTGCATAAAACAAGTATGGTATAGTATGATGTTATGAAAATTATATGACAGATACCATCATCATTTAAATTTGCATAAAACAAGTATGTCCATTATATTATCTATGAAAATTATCAAAACAGTCAGAACAAAATATAAAAAAAAAAAAATGAAAAATCCTGTTTTGAAGAATTCTGAAAATAGTAAAAAAATTTCAAAAAAATGTAAAATTCGGTCTCCGAGCACATTCTAGTATAGAGAATATGTTGAGTGCTTCAGATCGACCATTTGGACATTAAAAACATAAAAATAATTTATAAGCATATGTCCTCGTATGCTTATGTAAGTAGTAGCCAACATATATATAGTGGTTTGGCTAATATTAAAACATTTAATCCGGAGCCATGGTGCAATCAATTGAATTTTCGATTTTCAAAGTCCAAATGGTTCATCCAAACCATTAGATGTGATCTCTATATTAAAATGTACTTGGAGGCCAAATTTTACATTTTTTTTAACTTTTAACTATTTATTAAATCAATTTTAAAATTACTGATTTTAATAAACAGTGAAAATTTTATTGAAAACAATGATTTTAAAACTGACTTAATAAATATTAAAAAAATACCAAAAATGTAAAATTTGGTCATTGAGTACACTTTATATAGATTGAATGTTCAACAGTTTGGACTTTAAAAATGTAAAAACTGAATAATTTATTTGTTCCACAGCCTAAGAACAAACGTTTTGATATTAGCCAACCTCTCTCTCTCTTTGTATATATATAGGAGGGTTCTGATTACTAACCATTTTCTACATTTTCAAATTCCAATTCGTCGATCCAAATATATATGTAATATGAGGAGGGATCCAATTACACCATTTTATGGGGACATATCTTGATACCATATGTTTATCAGTCATTGTTGTAATTTTAAAATCTGAACCGTTCAACATGATCTACATATTAAAATGTGCTTGGAGACCATATTTTTTATTTTTTGGAAAAAAATTAATACTTTTTTAGAATTTTTGAAAATAGTTGTTTTTCAATGGTCCATAATTGTTTAAAAACAATAATAAATACTAAAAAAAGTTCCAAAAAAAACGAAAAATTTGGTCTCCAAGAACATTTTAATATGGAAATCATATATATATATTGAACAGTTCGGATCGACTGTTTGAGTTTTGAATTTGCAAAAACGACTTTTAAACATATAGTATCAAGATGTATCACCATAACATAGTATAATTGGATCCCTCCTCATGTTATATATATATATAGCTATATATCCAAGACCCAGATACAAGTCCAGGCATGCAAACTCTATCAGTATTCTGATATGCTGATCCATTAAATATTGAAGTATTTACTTGTATACCATATCTGGTTGAATTGGAGATAATTCATGGAAAGATTGAAGTACGTATACTTGGATACCTGAAGAATTAAAGTAGGTTAATCCACAGATGACATAGAGAAAGAGAAAAGATGTCCAACTCCTGATCGTATTAATAATCAAATTAAAGAACGAATGAGGGGGTCTTTTTGTTAAGAGGGATGCATATGAGGCTATGGGCAGAGAAGAGAAAGAAGAGAGGAACGAATGGGTGGGTGAAGCTTTACTAATTACTAATTAGTATAGTATACTAGTATGTACTTTAAAAAAGCAAAAGCAAAAGCAAAAGCTACCTAGATGCTTAAATAGATTCGATAAATTAAAATTATTCATACCTACTTATATTATTCTTTTCTACAGAGAGCGCGCTGTTGCATGTCTGGGCACGTTGGAGGTGTAGTTGAGTGTCTGGGGACTTACAGTTTTTGCATATTTTTCCCAGTTTTTTCAAAGCTCTAAAACTTTTGTAAATAGTTTTTTTTTTTATTATATATCAATTAAATTGTTAGCGGTCTTTCGACACCATTATAGGACTGGCAAAAAAGCTTGTGGCTTGTGGCCCGCTTGGTATTCGTCCGTGACTCGATCGGTAACAACTCGTTTGTTAATGGATCGAGTTAAAATTAGCTCGCTCGCTACATACTCGAGCCATAATTAATGAGTTTGAGTTTGGCCTGGCTCGGCACGAGCCAGCTCGGTCGTTAATAAGCTATTTAATATATATAGTTTAATAGTCTAATCGGATCCATTCACTTCAGATTAATAATATTATGGTCTATGGATGTTATAGCCAGTGTTATAACAATTACACTTTGAACTGTGTTTAAGTTAATTGGTAATTTTATATAAAATATGTGTGAATTAATTATAAGCAATTAAGTTAATTTGTATAATTTTGTTTGATTTGGTATGTGTGAATTTATTCTGTGAATATATTTGCATGAATTTAGAATTTTGATATATTTGTATGTATGAATTTAATTGTAAACTTAATTTATAGTAGTTGATTTTCTTAATAATAATTGAATTAAGAGTATTCTTCAGTAATTAGTTATATAAATATTATTTTGTTTTAGCCGTAATTAATTGATAAGATGTGTTATGAAAATTTAAGATATAGTAGGAATGAAAATGAGGAGGGTTTATATTTTTTGAAAATTTTTACTATTTTTTTAGAATTTTTGACAATCATCACTTTGCTAAATTTTTTATTATTGTTTAATTTAATCAAAAATTCTGAAAAAATAGTAAATTTTTTTTAAAAAATGTAAAATTTGGTCTCCAAGCACATTTTAATATGAATAACATGTTGGATGGTTCGAATTGTCTATTTGAACTTTGAAAATAAAGATATAAAGGAAGGGTGCACGTTAGGAGCACAAAAGGGAGGGTGCATTTTAACCCTCCTCAATGAAAATATACGAATTTATAAATCTGCCAAGCTAATAATGAGTTAGCTCGGCTCGCTTGGATAAGCCACGAGTCGGTCTTGAGCAATAGTTTTAGCTCGGGACTTAAAATCCAAACTCGCTCGCTTAGCTTGATTCACCAACAAGCCGAATACGAGTGTGGCCTAGCTCGCTCTTTAACAGCTCATTGCCACCCCTAGGCACCAACTATAAAAAAAAAAAAAAAATGAATACGACTTTTTGTTAGAAGGGATGCATTTGGGGCTATGGCTGGGGTGTTTATTAGTTCGGTTCGGTTGAAACTGAACTAAACTAGGTAAACCGAAGTTATAATTCGGTTTAAAAAATAGAACCGAATCGAACCAATTTAACATTACAACCAAACCAAACCAAAGTTTTATTTCGGTTTGTTCAGTTTATTCGGTTCAAACCAAAATATATTAATTTTTTTATTGAAAGCAATTGATTTATAATAAACCGAAGTATATTAAAAAATAAACTAGAGTATTAAGAAATAAACTAAAGTATTTAAAGCAATTAATTAAAAAATAAATCGGGACAGTCCATATGAAACTCATAATATATAAAAGTTCAATTGGTTCGGTTATTTCGATTTTAAGAATTTTCAAACTGAACCGAACCATTTAATCCAAACTAATTCGGTTCAGTTCGGTTCAAAACCGAATAAACTAGACCCAATAAACACCTCTAGCTATGGCCTATGAGCAGAGAAGAGGAGAGAAACGAATGGGTAGGTGAAACTTAGTATAGTATATATTAGTATGCACTTAAAAAAGCAAAAGCTAAAGCATGCATGATTAATTAGATTGATTTAAACGATAAATTTAAATTATTAAAATCGGTGGATCGATCGGTAGAGCAAATATGTTTGTGTCTCCAACGATTCTATAGATTGATGAATGAGTGGGATTAAAATGCACCCTCCTTTTTGTGCTCCAAACGTGCACCCTCTTCTCGTTTTTTCATTTTTAAAATTCAAATAGTTGATTTGAATCTATCAACGTGTTCTACATATTAAAATGTGATTGGAGACCAAATTTTATATTTTTTGGAAATTTTTTACTATTTTTTCAGAATTTTTGAAAATCATCACTGTGCTGAATTTTTTATTATTGTTAAGTTTAATAAAAAATCTGAAAAAATAGTAAAAAATTTCCAAAAAATGTAAAATTTGGTCTCCAAGCACATTTTAATATGTAGAACACGTTGGTAGATTCAAATCAACTATTTGAATTTTAAAAATAAAGAAACGAGAGGAGAGTGCACGTTTGGAGCACAAAAAGGAGGGTGCATTTTAACCCCACTCTTGATGAATGAACTATTTTTTTTATAAAAATAAAAGTAGTAATGCTTGTTATTTAAAATTAGTTCTATTTAAAAATAAAAATAAAAAATCCAAGAATAACATGACTAAAACTCCTTCACAATTGGGACAGGACACATCACAATTTGTCTCGATAAAAATTTTATAAATTACCGTACTATATATCTCATTAAATTAGCAAAGCCGATTATCTCATGGCCATGAATCAACTTCAATGCAAAAATCTTGTTGGCATGAAGAAAACCCTGGTCTTAATTTTACAGAGGAAGAGCTCCTAATTAAGGGAGATATATAAGTCTTATTGGATATCATATCATGCATGAATTTTGATTAGATGGCAAATTTTCATCCAAATATACAATCAGAGGGTAATTAAGTTTGGTGCAATCGTTGGAGAATACAACATGTGGTCCAACCAATGCCCCCCTCATCTAAGATTGGTGCAATTGTTGGAGAGCAATATCTGCCCCAATTCAAGAAGGAATTGCAAATTTGCATTGTGATGAAGAAAAGCAGGTCCAAGGCCTCACTGGGATCACTTGTGACATCAACTCTGAAATTTCATCTGTGGCAAAACCTTTTTCCACGTCAGCACAACCTTTTCATCTAGGCCAAACCTTTTGGCCATACTAAAATCTTAATAGTACTTTGCAAATCGTGAATCTATGTTTGGATGCACTAGAGAATAGCTAGAATAGTTATTGTTGAAAATAACTACTATTTAAGAATAGCGCTAACTCAAAACTATTTGAAATGTTATTTGGATTGAAAATTTAGAATAGCGAGAACAGCGATTGGACATTTGAGAGAATAGTTTGTTATTCCATGTTTTTGTAGGAATAGTGAGAATAGTGAGAACAATGTTATTATCACTGTTCTTGAGTATGTTTGAATAGATCAGAATAACACTGTTCTTGCTATTCCCGCTATTCTCGCTATTCTCGCTACATCCAAACATACAACCCTAAACCCATAAAATAGACGATCCGAACTAAAAGTAATTATATTTTTAAAAGTAAAATAGGCGATCCGAACTAAAATCATAAAATACTTGTATTTATTTATTTCTGGATTAAATTAAGAATACTACTTTTTGAATGAATTATTACCTTCAGAACTCAAATCTTGCATTACAAATATGTGCAACTAAGTAACACACATTTAGTTAATTATAAAGGTTGCATATTAAAGTTACATATTAAAGTTTTGTTCCAAGTTCCTATCAAAAGATTACTTTTTATATTCAAGTCTTTAGTGGCATAGTGACAAGATATCTTAATAATTTTTTTTGGGGTGATGCCGAACTAAACGTCGAATTATTCGGTTGACCGAACTTTTTTCAAATTTCCAAATTTTCCGAATTATTCACGATTTTTTCCTGAATTTTTTCATGAACAATTATTTTTTTTAGTTTTGTTTTGCTCTTTTGCAAGACTGAGATTTATGATCCGGATAATTCCGAATCATTTCCGAATTATACCCGAATTATTACTGAATCACGAATTTTTGATCTCGCCGAACCGAACTCGAATAATTTATTTGTAACTATATTTAGTGGCAATGCTCAACGGAGAAAACTCTGAATATTAAAACAATAAAAGATATTACCCACACACAAAAAAGAAAGAAAAATGAGGTATATTACTCAACTTAAAACATTACAATTCATTGAGGCTTCATGTCTAGTCACAATGTATATACTTCCCATGATACTCTCATCCATTTCGTGCCAGATATAATTAATATGATATGATATATCATGCAGGTACGTATCATATGAAAATGTCATTACTATCAACAATCCATCGAGTAATTTATAATTTTGATGGCTTATAATCAGCTTTTGATCAGTCGACTAATTAACAATAGAAAGTTATGTCGAATTAAAAAGTCATTTAGCTTTTAGTTAGTTAATATATATCACCTAAAACCAATTATGTGCCATTATAACTTAATCCTTTTATATATCTCACCCCCTCATTTTTGTATGAGAAATAAAAATTTGTACTACACAAGGTTGACACATGTCTGACTTTGAGTACAATCAAGATGTCAAGTAAGGACGGACCCAGGATTTTCATCGCGAGGGGGGGTGGGGTCTGGACAAAAAAATATCGAATCGGATTTAAATAACTTATCAAATTTAAACCCATTAACTAATTGAGTACTCGATAAAAAAATAATGATTTTACTTATATTTTTCAATACCCTGACTTATAATTTATGATTCTATAACTTATAATTAATATTAACAATCATAATTCAAGAAAATTATTTTGATTTTAATAGTAAATTTAACCTAAATTACAAATCAAACATTCATAGAGGGAAAAACATTTTTTTAGAGAGGGACAAAGTCAATTGGTAACAATAAATCACCACTAAAACTCAAAATCCAAGGGAGACGGCTGCCTCCTCCTGTGCTACAATAGATCTACCCCTGACGTCAAGTGTTAACGGGATCAGCATATGTCATTGTGGATTAGGTACTTGTGTGATATTGATATTCTTATAATTTGGGTAGTCATAATATCATGTTAGAGGTCGCTTATGATTTGTGTGACAAAAAGGGTTTTCAGCCCACTACTGATATTGTATGAACCTATTGGGTCAAGCATGAGAACAACATTGAAATCATGTTTAAATCCATATAATTTTTGGAAATTGTATGAGATACATAAAATAATTGACTTAGTTCTAGTAGGAGACTGTTAGAAATGTCTTGCAGGCCAAAATATTTTAGATCATAATTAATAATTACTAGTTAATTACTAATATTGAATATGGATTAAACCATATTGGACTGAATAAAATATGGATAAGCATATTTGGATAGGTGCAGACCAATTGAGAGGGTCAAATCTACACTTAGCTTGGAGGTGCTAAGTCATCCCATGATTTCAAATTTTTAATTATGTATGCTAAAATTTAATTGAATTTTTATTTTCTTAAGTTTTTTATATAGTTTAGCCCCTCATAACATGCAAGATGTGTGGTTGTAGTTTAGTGATTAAGACTCTATTTTGTACTTGAGAGGTCTTGGATTCAAATCTCATCAACCACAAATTAATAATTGAGGATTCAAATGCCTTCATTTTTTGTGCCTCCATCATGCCTCCATTTTTAAAAACTTTAATAACTCAAAAATTTAAAACTTCAATGTCAGAATTAAACCATTGGATATGATCTACATCATAATATTTTTGCATGTGTAAAAATTTATAACATTTCAATTTTGTTTTAGTTGTTATCAAGAGCTTGTAAAAAATGTACTAATGTGAATAATTTTTAGACATTGATTTTTTAACTTATTGATTCACATAAAAACAAAATGAAAATGTGATAATTTTATATGAGCACATAGTGAAAATAACATAGATCAACGGTTTTATTTTGTCTTTTAAGTTTTACATTTTGCATTGTTAAATTTTTTTAAAATAGAGGTATAGTGGAGACACAAAAAATAAAGGCATTTGAATCCTCTAAATTTTACATTTTAAGTTTCAGTTCCTCTTAATAATTATACATTTTAAGTTTCAGCTCTCTCTAACTAAATTTTCTAATCCCGCCCCCTACCAATTGGTGCAATAAAATGGTGCAATTTAACACGTCCGAACTAACCTGTTTGTTTATGTTATATCCTAAAAAGTTGAGAGAAAATATATATTTGAAACTATGAAATTTGGTGAAAGAAGTAAGATGAAATTTAAAAAAGGAGCAAACTGAACAAAATTTAAAGTTGGAGATGCTTCCGGGTGCACAAACGGAGAGAACTGAAAGAAGTAAGATGAATAAATTATTTCAACAAAGCCGCGTCTGAGCACCACTTGAGCACCACGTGCCCACGTCCGCTATCAGTGGACAGTGGCCAGTGGGTCGGCCATTCAGAGGAGCCAGCGCAATTTTAAAATTGCATTAAATTATCTTGCTTTTTTTGTGGTCAGTACATTACCACCGAGGCACCGACTATAATTTTCATTAATATACTTTTTTTGGAAAAAGTTTATTCACCAAGACATAGGTAGGGTTGTCAACTGATATGAGTTCGGATGGATGCATTTTCATTATGTATCTGATATGATAATGGAAAACAAACAATTTTTTTTTTCAAATACGGTACAAATCAGAAAAATATATAAAAATATATTATTGGTATCTAGATGTATATTTTCTATAAAAAAATTAAAATAACGAATACAACTAATTTGTATTATAAAAATTTAGTAAAATATAAAACTTATTTGTATAATGTATTATTTTTATACAAAATTCAATAGCATGAATTTGACTAGTTTTTGTATTCATCTTAATAAATAGTAAAAAAATTCTAAAAAATTTAAAATTTGGTCTCCAAACACATTTTATTGTAGAGATCACATCTAACGGTTTGAATTGACGATTTAGACTTTGAAAATATAGAAAATACTTGTTATAACTTGTTGTAACTCAAAAAATTGTTGTAACTTGATCCCTCCTCATATATATATATAATTTTATTTTTAAAAGTTATCTTGTAAGATAATAGGTAAGATACCAAAAAGTAAAACATTACTCTTATCCGTACCCGATAAGTTAATGAAAATAATTTTACTCATATCTATCTTTTCGGATAAGATATGGATCGGGTAAACAGGTAAAAGAGTGTCGTTGTTGGCACCCTTAGACATAGGGGTGTCAATGGGTACGATATGAGTAGGGTGAAAGAATTGTCGTACCGATATCCATTAAAAATTGACCTCACCCATTTCTTACTCTTATCCATTAGAAATTGATATTACCTTACCTTATCCATATCTGTTAAAATTATCAAGTAATGAAACGGTAGCGGGTGGATAACGAATAATAATAGTAATATAATAATTAATTTTATTATGTTTCACATATAGAACATCAAAACTAATTATTTCACACATATGCAATTACATTACTAATAAAAAAAATGTACAATAAATCTCAACTAAATTATTTTTATAAAGCAAGAGAATTTGAAAGCACAAATATCTATTCGAATAAATTCAATTATTTAACTAAATAACAAATATGCAAATAAAAGCATATATGCTAATATTTTTCTTATAGCAAAAATATACACTAAACAACAAATATACATCATTAATTATTGCAAAAATATTATTAAAGAAATATCACAAAAATAAATTTTACCATCACTAATAATTGCTTAAACGCTATCATATAATATTATTTTATATGATTATTCTATAAGGTAACGGGTACAAAATACATTTACCCATATCCATACCTATTTAGCTAATGAAAAAAAATTCTTACCCATACCATATCCATACCCAATAAACTAACGAAAAAAAAAAAAAACTTTCACATACTTACGTTAACAAATACGACATAGGTAGGCTAAATGTTAAAAAAGGTATCATTGACACCCCAACAAAGACTCAGCATGTGTCAGCTTATATATACAAATATAAAAACTTAAAGCACTGAAAATAAACACAATGTCCGCTCTCAGTGATGACATTTTTGTTTATAGCATAACTAAAAAAATAAATAAACCAAAACTCTCCCGTTTTAGAAAAATTCAACATTTATCCAGGGTGCTCAATGTCGCTGCACCTCAAAGACTGGAGGCTGCCCAATGTTGTTGTGGCCCTAGTTTAGAGGCTACTTAATGACCCCGCGGCTCCTTGGACCGCACAACGCCTCTGCGCCTCCCATGCAGCTGTTGGAACCAATTTTATTACCCATTCAAGCAAAGTTTCAATCCCTTCGAGGTCGGGTAAGTTCTTTTTTTTTTTTTTAATTTCAGGTTTAGGTGTAGGTAGGTTTATGATTTAGATTTAAGGTTTAGGATGTAGGGTTTAGAATTAAATATTAAGTTCTCTGTTTTTGGATTTAAAACAAAATTTTAAATAAAATAGTACCAAAATTTAATTGGAATATGACCAAAATTAAATTAGATCAATACCAAAATTGTAATTAGGTTTAATTTAGAAATTGTTAGAAATTATTTAAAATTGTTTAGAAATTATCCAAGAATGTTTCCAATTAATAGAAATTGTCCAAAATTATTTAGAAATTGTTAGGAATTGTTTAAAATTAATATAAATTGTCTAATCTATCACTTTCATTTCAAACCCTAGTTGATAGAAATTAAACGACCCTCAATCTTTGAGGCCGTAGCGGCATTGAGCGGGTAGATAAATGTCGAATTTGTCCAAAACTGCACTTTTTTTAGTTTATTCTTTTTAATTATGATATAAATACAAATTTCGACTCTCAGTGCCCCTTTTAATTAAATTATCATAATACGTACAGGAATCTTGTTTATCAAATGGACTAATAACATTTTTTAGTGTTCATATATAACTCCGAATATTTGGGAAATAAATCCGCTGCGATTCTTTGGAATTGCAGGGATCTGCTTTTCTAAATCAAACCATTTATTTTTTTAGAATACACGGATCTCAAAAACAGTTGGTTTTAAGCACGAATCTCAAAACAAATGGATGGTTTGATTTGAAAAAACAGGATCCGCAATTCTAAAGAAGGGCAGCAGATTTATTTCCGAATATTTGAACTTCATATTAATTCAAGCTAAATGAATGAGGCGTGATCTGTCAGTGAAGACAAATATAAAGACAAAGCTCTTGTGGGCCCGACTGGTGAAGTGATGGAGCCGCACTATTGACTAAAAAAATATATATATAAATGTTAAAAGGCCATTGCTTGGTTGAAGTTGAACCAAAACTCTTCCATTCCATTCACGAAATCCATTAATGGCAGCAGCTATCTTGTTGTAGATGTCAAGCCTAAAATAAATAGATGGGGCTAATTGAAGGAGCCAAAGAACTTCATCATCTTTCGCGCACGACGTGGCATTCACCAAAGCAAGAAAAAACTCCTTGAGCCCTCCGCCATCTCCATCGGCCCATTCCACCATGGTGAAATGAGATTCCAAACCATGGCGTAAAAATGATGGTTTTTGCGGGATTTCCTATTCCGTGGGGACCACATAAGTTTAGATTTCTGTATATTAGAGATGAAGTTGTTAGAAGAGAGAACACATAGGTGTTATAGTGAGACGGTGGATCTTGACAACTATGTCTTTGTCGAGATGATGCTGGTTGATGGATGTTTTGTGCTCGAGTACTTCTTAAAAGAGAACCACTGTCGATGGTCAAATTCTATTTGTGAGTTTAGTTGGAATTCTGGGTCTGTATTTACAGATTTGCTGGTTCTAGAGAACCAAATTCCGTTCTTTGTTGTTGAGAAGTTGTGCGATATTGGTGTAAAAGAAGAAGATAGAAGTTCTTTTCTCAATGACCTTATTTGTATTATGGCCCCAGAACCAACAGATTACCCCCTAATTGGGAACCCACCAACTGAAATTCACCATTTGGTCCATCTCTACAACCATTGTTCAGTGTCAAATTACCCAATAGAACCAGTTGTATTGAGATCCAAATCATTTAATTTAACCAGAAAGATGAGCTCCAATAGAATCAAAGATTTGCTCCCAAGAAGATTTTCTGGTTCTGCATCTCAAAGTTCAACCCTGGTAATCCCAAATTCTACCAGGAATACATCGATGTTCGTGATCCCTTGTGCCTCTGAGCTAAAAGATGCGGGCATAAAATTCAGACCGAAAAGAAATATGTGACATATGCTCGATATATCATTTGTTCATGGTGTCTTGGAAATCCCTAGACAATTTATCACATGTACAACTAAGCATTGTTTGACCAACCTCGTTGCATTTCAACAAAACAAAGTAGGTCAAATGTATACACATTTGGCAAGCTTTGCATTATTCTTGAATTATCTCGGCAACACGCTAGCTAAAGGATGTGATGATACTACAATAGTTCGTCAAGTAACATCATCTGGACAAAAGCATGGTTCGAAAGATCCACCGTCTCACTATAACACCTCCGTGTTCTCTCTTCTAGCAACTTCATCTCTGATATACAGAGATCCAAACTTATGTGGTCCCCACGGGATAGGAAACCCTGCAAAAACCGTCATTTTTCTCTTTTATGACTTGGAATATGGTTCCACCATCGTGGAATGGGCCGATGGAGATGGCGGAGATTCTTCTTGCTTTGGTGAATGCCACATTGGGCGCGAAAGATGGTGAAGTTCTCTAGCTTCTTCAATTTGCCCCATGTGTCAAGTTTATGTTGCATTGCTGTCAGGTACGAGGCTTGACATCTACAACAATCTTGGCTGCCATTAATGTTTGTTCGTGAATGGAATGGAATAGTGACAGAATCTTATTATGTGGCATGATTTATTCTTTGTGCAAAATAGAGATTAAATTGGTTATTTTTTATATCTCTTGGTTTTTTTGTCAATCCTTTACGGTACTAATGTAAAAGAACCAGTTTTAATTTGTAAGTTACATTATTTTTTTTCTTTTTGAGGATGTTGATTTTTTCTTAAATGTCAGCAAGTTAATACTGTTGTTATATCTTGAATCATGAAATTGTGTCAGGTATGTTGAATAAATTATGGTGTCTACCATTGAAACAAAATGCAAGTTTCTTTTTAGAATCATGTTTATTTTAAAATCGTTTTTTATGTGCTGTAAATTAATATTGGCATCACAAATAAAGCAGATATGTACCTTCATATATACTGAGTTGTTTCGCTGTTGCAATTCTGAGTAGACATCAATGAAATTGACTCTTTTTCTGAGAAGCCATCAATTTTGAGAATAGATGAAGACACCAATTGTTATGACCTGAGTTGGGAAGATAAGTAGAGAAATGGAGTTTACTGGTAAAATTTGAGTAAAGGGTAAAACTGTAAAAGCATATCACCCTAGCTGATTTTTGCCCCCCTGAATTTTTTTTTGTAAAATATATTAGCAAAAAAATGTCTAACTTCAAATATTAATTAGTATCAAATTTTGACAAAAAAAAAAATGTCAGGTAGACAGGTACCATTTATGACCTTATGAAGGGTAGAATGAGATTCATACTTGTTATAACAATTTTGACTTACTATGCTATTTTTGCTTTGATTTTCAGTGAACTGAGATTGAATAATTCATTTAAATTATTTTGTTAACCCAAAAATAAAAAAAATTATGCAATTATACTTGTCCAACCATTCTTAATATATCCTATGAATTGCATGAATCAATTCTAAACATAAACTTGATTTTCTTATTTTCCTTTTATTTACTGGTTTTTCTATTTTAATTTACCAGTTTTGATTTTCTTCTTGGTTATTTCTCATTTCAACCATGTAGAGGTGGAGTCGGTGCAAATTTTTTTCTCACCATTGAGAAATACAGTAAATTGGAGAAACAGTCTACCAAGTTATTTTTTTAATTAGTTTTGAAATGAAAGGTACAGAGTCAAAGAGAACGGAAAGAGAAAAGATTCTCATTAATTAATTAGTTTTAAAAAGTTACTTTTTTAATTTTATTAATGAGATAAAAGCTAGATGCCACTTGTCAAGTATAGATTGGCTGAACTCATCTGTGGACAGGAGATTTTCCTAGCCATAGAGTGGGCAGAGGATTCGGTTCCACCATTTATGACCTTCCCAACAGCAAGTATATATCTGTATATCTTATGAAGGGTAGATCTGTACACATTGGAAATTAATTAAGTTCCCAACTACCAAGAATAGTAGTTCCCTAGAAATGGTTGACCGTTATTATATTAGATCATACTATTTTGAATTTAGATCCGGTGCACAAGTAGTAGAATGAGATCTGAGTCGTCAGTTTTAACCTTGCACGAATCTCAAAACAGACTCCCTATATCTACGTACGTAAGCG
Source organism: Carex pumila (assembly GCA_033356055.1). Lineage (NCBI taxonomy): Eukaryota > Viridiplantae > Streptophyta > Magnoliopsida > Poales > Cyperaceae > Carex > Carex pumila. The sequence goes on along the minus strand of JARJHM010001000.1, from coordinate 14,631 downwards.
CCAAATTCAATCGTTTGATAGGGAGATCAATGGAGCTCAGTCGGTATTGTTAGACGATGCTTTGGGTAGGTAAAGTTCTGGGTAAAACTAATTTATTTCAGATTTCACATCATGGGAAGCAAATAGTCAAAGATGCAGTGCTTTATTGCTAAGCATGCTGTACAAACTATATCAGCCTTGTTTGTTGTGACATTATATATGTAGCTCCTGCAGCTGCCTTCACCCGCTTGAGTACATGTGACCATATAGCGGCCCAGTAAATGAAAGCCTATTCTCTCTATATTTCATTTCCATCAATCATTAGTTAATTTGAAAGCATATTGACACAATTTTATAATTGCAGATCTATTTATTAAACTAGAGTGAATGTGATGAGTCTTCTTTTAACAACTAAAGCAATTTGATCGGTCATATTTTTCTTTCTTTGTTTCAGATTGTACTCAGAAGAGATAAAAGATAATTATACATATATTTATTTTGTTAAGAAATATATATATGTTATTATTCTTACTTTAAGACTGCTCTTGAATCAAATATGAAAATACTCCAATTTTTTCATTTAATTTTCTTTTTAATTCTATAGTTATATTGCCATATTGGGTTGCTTCCTACTAGTCTACAAAGACAATATTTCATGACATACATCAGCTGGTTGAAGTAGGCCACAGAAATTCATCTCGAGTTGCGCATCAGATATAAGATTGCTGATCTCGCAGGAACATATCACATGTTGGTTTCGGTTCAAGTAGTTCCTGTCCCTTCAAGAGAAAAGCCTGCCCAACCCAACACAACTTTGACTAATCTCCTGCACGGTCACCAGCTCTCACGCACATTAGCACACACGACACCACACTGTCCTCTCTCTGTTTTTTAAAAAAAAAAGTTGGCTGATGCTGCGAACGTAACACTGTTCTTTCTCTCTCTCTCTCTGCTTGACGCAATCTCAATCTTAAATTTCAAACTACTAATGGATTTTGAAATGGTTAAGTGGAATAAGAAACAAAAATTATACTAAGTAGCAAAGAAGAGAAATCTTAAAAGAAAATATATTTGATTCAACTATCCTCCATCTCATACAATATTCTACTTATATAATATATGACATGCAACATTAGAAAAACTGAAACATTAATTGCAATATAGAAAGAGTGAGTCTATGGTACTATGCATATTACGATTTGGTACTGCTCTACGGCTTTATATTCGAGTTTTCAAATCCTAACAGTCAATCTGAACTTTTCATATTGTTCTCCATATTAATATGGGTCTGGAGACCAAATTTTACATTTTTTGAATTGTTTTTACTATTTTTTCAGATATTTAGAAAATCACTTGATCTGAAAATTCTAGACCATCCAAAAACAGTGATTTTCAATGAATCTAAAAAAATAGTAAAATAATTAAAAAAAAATGTAAAATTTGGTCTTCAAACACATATTAATATGGAGAATAAGATGAACGGTTCAGATCGACTGTTAGAATTTGAAAAGTCGAATATAGAGCCATAGCATGGTAACAACCCGTGATATGCATAGTACCATAGACTCACTCATATATAAAATATTCAAGAGTGAGTCTATGATACTATGCATATTACGATTTGTCGGTAAGTTGATGAGGAAAATCCTAATAGCTAATTTTTTTTTTTGAAATATATAGCTAATAAAATTTATAACTCGGTTTCTTATACGAGTCAGATTACAAATTTTGGGCTTATGTTACCAAAAATCTTGGTTATTATATAATTTGAACAAAAATTTCATCCAAACTAGATTGTATAGGATCCAATGTAATCAATGACATAATGTCTTTTGAGTTTTGACTACTAAAGGTCGATCTCCAATAATGAACCTTTATAAATCCTGGACCATTTGCTTAATTGGACACCATCTCTTTATAAATTATAAGCGCACATCTCGCTCCAGAGAAATTAAGCATCATAAAAGGGTTCCTTTTCTAACTAAACCGTCCCCACCTGTTAGCCCCAAATTAAGGACGGTGGGGGCACTACTCTGCAATGTTATAAAGGCTATCTTTCATGTTTCAAAGCATCAAACCAATTTAATTTCATCAGATCTCACTCTGGCTACCATATAGCTAGGTGTCATATTTCAAAGAAAATAAACTTTATATACCTCGCCATGAATAGTAAATTCCTTCTACTAGGTTACTAAATTCAAAAATCAAATATGCATAAATCAAGAATTGATTGGTCACACAATTAAATTCAGACGCCATAAATTGTCTTAAATTACAATGACATCCACTGGATGAACTGATGTGGTATATGTACCAAATTATTGACAGTGGGATTTTTGAAGCATAAATCAATTAGAAACTTTTACTCAATTAAACAAAAAATTGTTAAGATTCCCAATTTTCAGGGTTACTACTCTTCATAAAGGATTACTTTTCTCTTTAATTCTTCTATGTTTTGTTATATATTTTTAGCAATTTAAATCATTAATTTTCTCTTCAATTCTTCAATCCATGACATGATGCATCTCCTATAAAATACATTAATCAACATATTTTTGTGCATACATAACAGAATATAAGAAGTTCTTCAAAACATGGGCTTTTCTATCAATTTGGTTGAATTGAATTGATGATCTGCTTTATTGGGTACTTCATAACTTTACAATATATACACAGTGATTGCACTACTTGAATCTGGATTTGTTGCATGGGTAAAAATATTTGTTGCATGGGTACTCTAACTTGTTGCATGGGTTTACCCATGCAACAACTCCAAAAAAATGTCAATTGCATGGGTATCCGATGCAACGGGGGTTGTAACATGGGTAAGCCGATGCAACAAGTCAAAATTATAGTAGTGTTGTTTTGTAGAATTAATTGTTGGATTTATTGCCAACCTCGTTGGATTTAATGCCAACATTGAGCATATATGTAATTTAATTATGCATTGTTTACTGTCATATATGATCGTCAATTAAAGTGATCAAATAAGGAAATAGATAATCAATATATTCATTAGGATGTGGTCCACAAATGTGTAGAACAATTTAGGCAAAAATCAAATCATTGATGGACTGATTCTGAAATTTGCAATTAAGGAAACCAAATTTTCAGCTGCTGCACGGATTTTGATGCAGTTGCACGTTTTCTAATGCACGTTTTTTAAGTTGGCATGTGGCAGAAAATTGGTTTAGGGTTAGGGTTTGGCAATATGCCGACTCTACATCTCTATAAATAGGTTGGTCCCCAAAGCACAAGTATATACGAAAAGTTGCAGAATTTTCTAGCCGTCATCTAGTCAATTCTGTAGCATTCTCTACTTCTCCCCATTAAAGAATAGAGATGTGAGATCATTAAGAAATTGTGAATACGATCTCACAAGGGCAGTCTTATAGCTTTGGAAGGCTTTATCCTAACACTAAGGAGGCTGCCGACGCTTCAACCTCTACATCGGCACGAAGTTTTTCTTACCGCTGTCTTACAAGTTCATCAACCGCTTTTGAGAGAAGCTGTGCATAAATACTCTAATGGAGTCAGGTATTGTGTCTGCTCCCTAAGAATTGATGAATTTTGCATGATGACCATTTTGGCATAGGTAGATCAATAGTGGCATATAGAATTGAATTGTTTATGTGTAACAATAAGGTTCTAACAAGTGGTATCAGAGCCACTCCTATGCCAATTTGGATTATTTATTTAGAATTGATCTAGTGAATAAGGAATTGATTGTTGATTTTTCAATTGCCTTGAATTACCTCCATGAATAATTGCTATTCTGTTTTGATTTGGCCATTTGTATTTGAATTTTCGGAAATTGCATATTCTTCTGATTTGACTCCAAATATAATTTCAATTAATGGTTAATTATTTGAAAGAGCTCTCTGTTGTGTGTTGGTCAAGATTTGAGAAATTTAGAAATTTAGAATTAATGGATCAAGGCTTGAACATTATTATGCTTTGAAATATTATCTTGTTTTAATTAGTTAATATCAATTGGTATAAGTCCATATCGCTAGTTTGCAAATTATTTTGGTATTCCGCTGCTATTTTTAGACCACAATAGAGTATGCAATATTTAATTTGATTATTGGGATAAGCCAAATTTCAAAACTGCAAATTATTGTAAAGCAATTAAATTTTTCCTTTTGCGTTAGTTTAATTGCACACTTAGATTATATAATTAGGGTATAAATTATTATTCTTTTAAAGGCAAAGGGATATGTAATTTGGATTTGAATTAATTGATTCCTAATTGTACCCAAAGGTACCTCTTTTGATGAAGTTAATTCAAATGCATTTTATGAAGGAAGTTAAGGTGCAATTAATGGATGTAATCATTATCGGCCCAAAGGAAGGTAATGATTACAAAAATTATTTGTGCAAGTGAGTAATAATAAAGTATAGTGATGATAAAAAATTTTACACATATGTCAACATTGTCGGCCCAAAGGAAGGCATGTTGTTCGGTATGTTCTAGGTTATCAATACTTTATTATTGCGCCAAAGTATCATAAGAAATTGACCCGTTACCCAAAGGTAGCCGCTTAATGGAAAACGATACTTTGGTTTTATGATGATATTAAGACTCATAACATATTTGGTGATTTATTAAGATAAGTTACGATACTATGAATGTAACAATGTCGAGGAAAGTTCTGTCTAGGCAAGTTGGAATTCGAAGTGTATCCTTAGGGATCCCTGACTTACCTGGGAACTTATCTGGTTGTGAAATTTGTGTATAGTAACAAAAAAAAGGAAAATCATCTCATATAGTTTGAGCAAGTTAGGCCTTTATTTGAATGTAATTTATAAATTCATATTTTTATTTGTGTTGTTCTTTGTGATTTTTAGTTCGCGATTTTTCAGTTAGCATTGTTAAAGGCCTAAACAACATTTTTTTTATGTTGAATGGAACCAACTTCAAATTTTGACATGAGAACATAGTAACAGTTCTCAGTGTCATGGATCTGGACTTTGCATTTAGAGAAACTTGTCTCACTATTACGGATACAAGTACTTCTGATCAAAAGAAGGAAAAGGAAAAGTGAAACAGGTCTAATCGCATGTGTCTTATGATAATGAAGAGGTTCATGAAGAGACATTAATGAGCACTCAAAGGGTTATAAATTTTATAATCCTACAGAACATAGTGTATTTGAGACAAGAAATGCAAAAAAATTTTGGAGGATGTTGAGTTTGTGGGGGGTGAGAAATAATTGATTTCAAAGAGGAATATGCAAATATTCCATTAGGTGTTGCGAATTTTGTGGATATCGATCCGAGTTTTACTCAAAACACCTGTATGGACGAATTCATTATTGAAACTCAAACTCAACAAGATGAAACAACATAAAATAAAAATTGATGAATTTTGCATGATGGCCATTTTGGCATAGGTAGATCAATAGTGGCATATAGAATTGAATTGTTTATGTGTAACAATAAGGGTCCAACATTAATTACAAGGCTAATTAATTTAGCCGTTAGAGAGAGGCATAACTGGCATAAGAGGCTAAGAGCTGTTAAGAAATAAGTCAGAAAAGGATATATATATTATGGCAAGAAAGAAAAGGAGAAAAAGCTTCTATTAATGGAAAAGGAGAAATAGTGATGCTGCAAGTCATAAAGAATGGAAGTGGCTCTCTTACAAGCTGCTGTCTAATGTCAATTTTACACTTTTCAACTTTAAAATTATATTCTGTATTTTCCTTCTGTTTGTGTTTACATTTTCATTGTGCTCAACTATTTTGAGCAATTTATTTCTGTTTTATTCGGCAGTTACCAAGCTCTTATAGCTCCTCCTTTTAATTCAATACAGATTTTGACCCTCATTTTATTAAAAATAAAAAACAAATAGCTGCAGCAACTATTTAGAAGGTTTTCTAATTAGTATCTCCAAGTTAGAGGTCTCCAATTAATAGGAATGTTATGTATCTCCAACATTTTCCTCAATGTTGATCAAGGGTGGCAGGCTGCATGTTAATATTTATCTGAAATGTTGGAATAATTATAATATATTTTGACAAACATATATGCTGTGAGGATATACCTACGACTAATTTATTCACCTTGAAGAAAAAAGGAAACGGAAAAGAAAAAGGAAAACGAATAAAGATCAAGGAAAAGGACAAGACAAATAAAATAGGAAATTCAATACTTTTTCACTAAAATTGTGTGGAGTAGAATTTTCATTTGCTTGAAGTGTAACACACAATATAAATTGCCACTTAATTATTCTAAAGAACAAAAGTTGTAAAATGTACAAATGAACTTTTACTGAAAACTAAATTAAAATTTAGTCTTTTAATTCGGTGGATTTATTACTATCCAGCAACATTAATTTGGTGCGTACTAATAAAACTTTTGCATCTATTTCTGGGCTTTATACATGTTAAAAGGCCCAAGTGTAATATTTAATGGGCCCAAATCCTATTGACTATAGTTAATTTTAAGCCCAAGTTTTATACAACCCAATCAAGGAATCAGAGTCATGCATGTTCAGTTGCCAAAGGTTCGGAATATGAGATGTTAAATCTTCACCAATAAAATATAGGTACAGTAAATACTCCATAAAATATATGGTTCGGAATATGAGATGTTCAGTTGCTAATGTTGATCAAGGATTGAAGGGTGCATGTTAATTTTTATCTGAAATTTTGGAATTATTATTATATATTTTGACAAACATATATGCTCTGAGGATATACGTACAACGAATTTATTCATGTTGAAGAAAACAGGAAAATGACAAGAAAAAGAAAAATCGGAAATTCATGACTTGTGCATAACTAAATCTGGGTTGAGTAGAATTGTCATTTGCCGCTTTTATCTAACTAAAACTGGGTTGAGTATAATATATGAACTTTTACTGGAAACTAAATTTAAAACTTTGGCATCTATTTGTGGGCCTTATATATATGTAAAGGGCCCAAATCCAGTAACCCCATCGATGAATCAACGTCATGCATGTCCAGTTGCTAATATATAGTTCGGAATATGAGAGGTTAAATCTTAACAAATAAAATATAGATACAGTACATACTCCATTGGTTAGTGTAAGGTACAATTAATACTGTTTGTCTTTTTGCTATTGTTGCTTCAAAATTTGACATTCATACAATTACTAGCTATCTATTTCTGACTGTTTGATACAATATCTGTACAATTACTTCACAATTGGGACAAGACATAGCAATTTGTCAGGTTAAAAAAAGGAATGATTATTACCTTTAGTATATATCTAATTTTATTAACAAAACCGACTATCTCATGACCATATATAGCACTTGATTAATGTCCAGTCAGGTCAATGGCCGGTCTGATGATGATAAAGTTTATTGATACCCAAAATGGGAAGTGTTCAAATTAGTGCCTCATTTTTTTTTGGTTTCTCTATAGCAGAAATATTAAAATTTATATGTTAAGATAAATATTAGATGTGATCTTCATCCATCAAAATGTATTGACCGAAAATTTGATGTGTGTTACAGTGGCAATTACATAAAGCAGTTTTGCCTATCATCATGAGATCTTCATGCATCAAACAGGATATGGGCTGGGTTGAAACAGGGCCCAACAGGCCGGTTACAAACTTTCTATGGTTGACATAAATTAAAGAGAAAAAGTTCCAACCCAACATGTAGATTTAAGGGCATGTAAATAAATTAAAGAGAAATAGTTCGACTAGGTAGATGTACATAAATTCAAAACAGTTCGCTGAATATTTCATTTATAATGGCAATACATGGCTGTTTCATTTCCAGAAAATAACATTACAAATGCAAAACATAAGAAAAAGAAAAAGGACCGGATGAATTGCAAAATCCATCCACATAGTGCAAACTTACAAGTGGTTTGAAATAAAACTTCCTAGCATATTATAAAAACAAAAAAGTGACAAGATAGAAAACTTCCTAGTACATTGTAAAGCCACTTTTCTCTTGTTGAATTTAGAAGATCTTAATAGTACTGTGAAACAAAGAATGTTAAGGCATCATGATTCATGAGCTCGGGGGAACAAAGTAGGAATAAACTGCAAAGAAAGATTGTACTAATGTAAGAACTAAAAGTACCACAGCAGCAATGAGTGAAATCGCTGCCCATGGACTGCCAAAATAATCATGAACCAATTTTTCTCGTTGCTTGTTCCAGCTTGATTCACAGTATATGTTCACTTCCAAGAACAATTCAGCCAAAAAGTGATCGTTGCAATAAAACAAGCCGTCACCGACCTGGTTCAAGATATTAGTCAACTCCTCTTCACTGCTCAAAATGTTCTGAATGATCCCACACTGTTGTAGTATCATCACATCCTTTTGCGTGTTGATAAGATAATTCAAGAATAATAATGTCGGATTTACAAGCTGTCACAATAATTGCAAGGATGGAAGGAACAAACAAGGCATCTATAGCTGTCACATTACCAGCCAGGCAATCTCCAAATTCAGATGTAAATTAGAATAGATGTAATAGGATCTGTAATTATTTATTTCCAAGTATAGATTAGGAGAAAAGAATAAAACAGAGTAGAGGCACCATGTATAAGAAAAAAGAAAAAAAAACAAGAAAAAAACTTTTCTGTAAACCATTTTTCTGATAAATAAAATTGAGGGAGGGAAGGGATTTCTTGGGAGGCTTGTGTTCTCTAAATTGAATCATGGTATCAGAGCTTTGGTGAAGATCTAGCTAGCCCTTTCTTCCAAACAAAATCGCTGCCAGAAACGACTCTGGTAACAGCACCATGGCCGAAACTAATATTCTGATTGAGAAATTAACCCAACTGATTACTCTGCAGCAAAGTCAATTACTGGCTATGCAACAACCTCATACTTTACCACCACAAACCCCTGCCGTAACTCATGAACCGACCTTGCATACAAACCTAATACCCATAAAACTCGATGGAAAGAATTATCCATTGTGGTCTCAATCAATTCTCATGTGTCTTAAGGCGCGTGAGAAACTAAAGCATATCAAGGATTTACCTCCGGCTGAAGATAGCCCACTGTTCACACGGTGGGACGTTGAAGATACTATGGTTAAAGGGTGGATTTGCAACTCACTCGACAAGAATCTCTATGGCAAATTCCTGAGATATCCAACGGCCAAAGAAGTGTGGGAAGCAATAGCCACAACCTTCTATGACGGAAGCGATGCTGCTCAGGTATACGATTTGAACAAAAAGGTGAACAAAACCAAACAAGCCAATAGGTCTGTAGAAGAGTATTACAATGAACTTCAGGACCTGTGGTTAGAAATAGACTTCCGGCATCCAAATCCAATGGAGTGCACAGCTGATATAGAGAAGTTTACCAAATTTTTACAAGAACCAAGGGTGTACTCGTTTTTGGATGGGCTTGATGATAAATTCGACAATGAACGAGCAAACGTGCTGCAAATGACCCCGTTTCCTACCCTTGAACAAGCCTTTGCTCGGGTAAGGAAGGAAGCCACTCGGCAAGGTGTGATGAACTCGGGTGTTGAGGCCAACCCACAGCTCTCTGCGGCTATGTACACAAAGGGACACAAAGGTATTGATAAATCTCATTTAAAATGTACTCATTGTGGCATGGCAAAGCACACAAAAGATCAGTGCTTTAAATTGGTGGGCTACCCGGATTGGTTCAAAGACCGGCGCAAGGAGAAGGGTAATTGGTCGGGGAAAGGACATGCCGCTGTAGCACGGGCAGATCTTACTGGTACGTGTGCTGGGGGCGCTGGCAACAGCTCTGGCAACAACGGTGCTGGGCCATCGGAGGACTTCCTGGGCGCAGGCACTTGGTACGAGCCTCCAGTCGAACAAGCCGGTACACAGCACTTAAAGTCGGGCAGCAATGGGACTGGTAATGGAACTCAAGGTGAAGGTAATGGTTTAATAAAATTGTCTCTGTTAGGTAGCGATCCATATAATATGACAGGTAAGGGTTTAATCAAACCATCAGGTAGCAATCCTAACAGAGAAAAAGGTATTGTTAATAATATTACAAGTAGCGATCCTAACAGACCATCAGGTACCTGGACTGGTTCAAATAAAAATAATAGTACATGGAAAAATTATAATGAATGGGTGTTAGACACCGGGGCTACAGACCACATGACATTTGATAAGAATGACCTCATAAATTTCAAACCACCTACAAAAACTGGTATTGTTAATGCAAATGGTGTATGCTACCCTGTTAGTACCGCAAGCGATGTAAAATTATGTCCAAACTTGACTCTCCAGAATACATTAGTTGTACCATCTTTATCCTCCAAACTAGTATTAGTCGGCCAATTGACAAAGGAATTAAATTGTATGGTCAATATATTTCCTGATCACTGTGTATTTCAGGACATCAAAACCAGAGAAATTTTGGGCCGTGGTACTAGGAGAGGCGGGTTGTATTATCTTGATGGTTTGAAGACAGGAGAAGCATTAATCAGTACAGACTCGAAGGAGAGAGAGATTGAAATTTTATTATGGCACAAAAGATTAGGTCATCCATCGCTAGGGTACATGAAAAAACTTTGTCCTCAGTTATTTAATTTCAATTGTGAGAAAATTTTTTGTGAGACATGTATTAAGGCCAAAAGTCACCGATCTATTTATCCGTTAAGTAATACTAAAGCATTAGCTTCATTTGATTTAATTCATACTGACGTATGGGGACCATCCCCAATAATTTCAAAAGCTGGTTATCGATGGTATATAATATTTGTTGATGATTTTTCGTGACTAACTTGGTTGTATTTATTAAAAACCAAAGAAAATGTAAAAGACATATTTAGAATATTTATAACTATGATTAGAACACAATTTGAGAAAAATATCAAAGTAATTAGAAGTGATAATGGAACAGAATATATGAATAGAGAAGTGCAAGAAATACTTCAAAATAACGGCATAATACATGAGACATCATGTGTAGGGACGCTTCAACAAAATGGTATTGCAGAACGGAAAAATAGGCATATACTTGAAATTACGAGATCTCTTTTAATTGAAACAAATGTACCAAATATTTTTTGGGATAACGCAATTACATTTGCCATATACCTCATGAACCGCATGCCAACACAAGTCAATTATTTTAAAACCCCATTACAAGTTTTTTCTGCACACCTAAAAATTAATTCAATTTTAAATTTACCTCCAAAATTTTTTGGGTGTATAGCATATGTTCATCTTCAAAAACAATACCGATCAAAACTTGAACCAAGAGCGGAAAAATGTATTTTTTTAGGAATGGGTCAAAATCAAAAAGGATATAAATGTTATAGTCCAAATACACGGAAAATTTTTGTCACCATGGATGTAGATTTTATAGAACATGAACCATATTTTAAAATTCCACAAAATTCAATTCAGGGGGAGAGGGTAAATAGATCTGAGGAAGAATTGAATTTTGATTTTTTAGATTTTACAAGATATCATGCTTCTTTAGATTTCGGATCCCCTGTATTAAATCAAACGTACCAAGCACAAAATATTTCAGAAGAGGAAATAAATAATTTCGGATCCCCTGTATTAAATCAAACGTACCAAGCACAAAATAATTCGGAAGAGGAAATAAATCAGGACATAAACAACGAAAATGCAATAAATCACTTGGAGACAAACGGCATCACTGAAAACCAAGAAGAGATGATAATACAACCCGCTGATGATCCAACACGGCCTGGCTCTCCACATGAGGTAAGTTTCTCTGAACAAAGATTTACATTACCACCAAGAACAAATAGAGGGAAACCACCAAAAAGGTATGTACCTAAAGACGGTTCAAGCACAGAAAGATACCCAATTGCAAACTATACAACAACCAATCACTTAAGCGAACCACTAAAGGGTTTTGTAAACCAAATATCATCAATGACAGTCCCAACAAAACTAGAAGAGGCCATAACAGACCCGAAATGGAAGAATGCAATGAACATAGAAATGAATGCACTAAATAAAAATAATACATGGAAAATCACCAATTTACCTAAAGGAAAAAAAAAACTGTAGGATGTAAGTGGGTATATACAATAAAGTATAATGCACAAGGAAAAATAGAAAGGTATAAAGCGAGATTGGTTGCAAAAGGATACACACAAACATACGGAATTGATTTTCAGGAAACTTTTTCTCCTGTTGCTAAGCTGAACTCTGTTAGAGTTATTCTATCTATTGCAGCAAATTTAGAATGGCCACTGCACCAGTTTGATGTAAAAAATGCATTCCTACATGGTGAACTGGAGGAAGACATCTACATGGAGATGCCGCCAGGGTACCAACCACCGAACATGACGGGTAAAGTATGTAAACTGAAGAAGGCGTTGTATGGGTTAAAGCAATCACCACGGGCATGGTTTGGGCGATTTAGTCAGGCCATGAGGGGATACGGCTATACCCAAAGCAATTCAGACCACACAATGTTCTACAAGAAGAGCTATGAAAAAATTGTTGTTCTTATAATTTATGTTGATGACATGATCATAACAGGAAGTGATCAAGATGGAATACGCGAATTAGAGGAAAGGTTGTGCAAAGAATTTGAGATGAAAAATTTGGGTGGGTTAAAATACTTTCTGGGGATAGAGGTAACCCGGGATAAAGAAGGAATATATTTGTCACAAAGAAAATATATACTTGATCTTTTATGTAAAACATGAATGCTAGATTGCAAGCCGGTTGACACACCAATGATTCCAAACTTGAAGTTAGAAGCCTACACGGATCATACACCGACCAATGTAGACAGATATCAGAGACTTGTGGGTAAGTTGATTTACTTGGCTCACACAAGACCTGACATTGCGTATGCCGTAAGCGTGGTGAGCCAATTCATGCACTCCCCCAAGGAAGAACATCTAGAAGCAGTTATGAGAATTCTCAGATATTTGAAGGGCACACCCGGGAAAGGTATAGTGTTTAGAAGAAATTCACATCTTCAAATATCTGCATACAGTGATGCAGATTGGGCAGGATGTGCTATGGACCGAAGATCAACGGCAGGTTATTTCACATTTGTGGGGGGAAACTTGGTCACATGGAGATCGAAGAAACAAAATGTGGTGTCTCTGTCAAGTGCAGAATCAGAATTCAAAGGGATGGTTAAAGCAATTTGCGAACTCCTATGGATAAAAGGATTCTTAACTGAATTAGGCTTTGAGCCAGAATCTGAAATGAAATTGTTTTGTGATAACAAGGCTGTCACACCCCGTAGCCAACCTGTACAAAAATGCGACAGGGTCCCTGCCGTAAACATACAGTTTCCCGTATGCCTACAAGGCAATTACGATTCATTTACTCAATTTCCCATAAATCCCAAATATATAACCCCATTCAACAAGCAATTAAACAATTCAACACAATTCTGAGAAAACAAATATAAACATAACTCCTGATTCAGTTCAAAAGACACCAATATACATCACATCATACAAAAACTACGTATATGCACATATACGTAGATAACATATCACAACCACAAAACCAAAATCTAACAGGTATCATAGAAACTCTGGTAGAAGGACAAATACCGAGGCCTAAGACTGTCGTGCCTCACCGCTCCCTACTGCACCAGAACCTGAAAAGGATAACCCAACGGGTGTGAGAATAAAATCTCAGTGCGATAATTTGCCACATACGAACCCCTGGACTTGCAATCAAACTTTATTTTCAAAAAGAAATTATCAACAACGTATTGTACATGTATAACATTATATAAACATGAATGCATACCTGACAGCAGATAATCGAATGAATTACAACACAAGAGTATTAAATCGAATTTCAAATCAACAACAATTGGGCTTAATTATGTTGCACTTAGGGGCACCTCTAATTGAACAAAAACTGAAAATAAATTGCAATTGAAAGTAAATAGATGAGTTTAGAGAAATTGACACGCGGGATGATAACGGAGTTCGGCAAAACAATGGCCTACGTCTCCGGGGCGTCGCAACCTCTTTCTAGGTGCGCCTTTCTATTACCCAATATGAAAGGATTACAATTGTGAACCGTGAGCCCTTACAAAATGGGAAGTCACGACCAACGAGAGATGAGTGCCGGCGAGCCCTTACAACCAAGGGAAGTCACACGAGCAACTCGAGGTTTGAGCCGGCAAGCCCTTACAAACAAGGGAAGTCACACAAGCTACTCAAGAACAAGAGAAACACTCAATAGATTACTCTAACCTAATCTAGATCAAGATTAGTGAAGTAGGTTTGAGGTTGCTTGAGGGATTTTGAAGTTTTAAGCTCTCACAACAATGAAGTAAGCTAAGCTCTCAGAAAATCGCTTTAGAAATGATTAGGGTCGGCTGAGATAGATTTGAAAGTGATCCCTTCAATCTATTTATAGTGGCAGCTCAAAAATGAGCTGTTTGATATAAAACGTTACCAACGTTTTATCAAACGTTACCAACGTTTTATTCAAATACGATTTAGGGTTTTAATTCTCTGACAGCTTAGAAAACGTTACATAACGTTTTATAACCGTTGTAACGTTTTACAAACGTTATAACGGTTGTATAACGTTATAACGTTATAACTTGATTCTTTTGAGGCTTCTTATTATTATAAAACGTTACCAACGTTTTAAAAACGTTCATAACGTTTTATCTCAATTTAATCAACCTCACACATACTTTACCAAGCATTTGATTTTACAATATGTATTCTTGA